>CM056380.1:105757184-105793947 GCA_029718625.1 Synaphobranchus kaupii
CTGATTCAACACTACTGATTCCTCACCCGACTGATTCAACACTACAGATTCCTCACCCGACTGATTCAACCCGACTGATTCAACACTACAGATTCCTCACCCGACTGATTCAACACTACTGATTCCACATCCGACTGATTGCAAACTAAAAATTCCACAGCATACTGATTCAACACCCTACTGATTCAACAAATTAAACTAATTATTTAGTGCATGAGGTTCTTTGGTTAGTTATTCTCGCTGTTCATCGAGATCGCCTCAGTTTCTTCTTCTTCCGCGTTTTGTGGCGTATATCTCTCTAGATACGCTTTTAGAAATCCTTATTGGTCGCGTTTGGTTCTCCGAACCTTACACTCCCCCTCACAAAAGCAGATGATGATGTAGATTCAGTGTTCAAAGTGAACATCACCCAAATCATTGTAAGATCAGGAGCGCAGTAAGATCAGGAGCGCAGTAAGATCAGGAGCACAGTTTTGGCGATCGAACCTAGGGATGGAAGTATTTCTAGGGGACCAAATCCATTTCTGGATTTCCTGCCAATTTCTGCTCTTAATTATTTAATGAATCATTTGAGACCACACATTTTAGCTACATGTCTTGATAAGCTAGCGAATGACTGTAAGCTGAAGACTGTTCTGGGGTCCCTGTACGTTACCATGGTTTTATCAGTGAGTGAACTGCTTTGGAAGCTAGCGGAGTCAAGCTACCCGGCAGCAATAAGGCCCAGGAACAGGAACAGGCCTATAGCAGCCCTAACCCTAACCCCGCTCACACTGAGCAGTCTTACACAAAGACCCAGGAACAGGAACAGGCCTATAGCAGCCCTAACCCTAACCCCACTCACACTGAGCAGTCTTACACAAAGACCCAGGAACAGGAACAGGCCTATAGCAGCCCTAACCCTAACCCCGCTCACACTGAGCAGTCTTACACAAAGACCCAGGAACAGGAACAGGCCTATAGCAGCCCTAACCCTAACCCCGCTCACACTGAGCAGTCTTACACAAAGACCCAGGAACAGGAACAGGCCTATAGCAGCCCTAACCCTAACCCTAACCCCGCTCACACTGAGCAGTCTTACACAAAGACCCAGGAACAGGAACAGGCCTATAGCAGCCCTAACCCTAACCCCGCTCACACTGAGCAGTCTTACACAAAGACCCAGGAACAGGAACAGGCCTATAGCAGCCCTAACCCTAACCCGCTCACACTGAGCAGTCTTACACAAAGACCCAGGAACAGGAACAGGAACAGGCCTATAGCAGCCCTAACCCTAACCCCGCTCACACTGAGCAGCCTTACAGGAACAGGAACAGGCCTATAGCAGCCCTAACCCTAACCCCGCTCACACTGAGCAGCCTTACAGGAACAGGAACAGGCCTATAGCAGCCCTAACCCTAACCCCACTCACACTGAGCAGTCTTACACAAAGACCCAGGAACAGGAACAGGCCTATAGCAGCCCTAACCCTAACCCCACTCACACTGAGCAGTCTTACACAAAGACCCAGGAACAGGAACAGGCCTATAGCAGCCCTAACCCTAACCCCACTCACACTGAGCAGTCTTACACAAAGACCCAGGAACAGGAACAGGCCTATAGCAGCCCTAACCCTAACCCCGCTCACACTGAGCAGTCTTACACAAAGACCCAGGAACAGGAACAGGCCTATAGCAGCCCTAACCCTAACCCCGCTCACACTGAGCAGTCTTACACAAAGACCCAGGAACAGGAACAGGCCTATAGCAGCCCTAACCCTAACCCCGCTCACACTGAGCAGTCTTACACAAAGACCCAGGAACAGGAACAGGCCTATAGCAGCCCTAACCCTAACCCCGCTCACACTGAGCAGTCTTACACAAAGACCCAGGAACAGGAACAGGCCTATAGCAGCCCTAACCCTAACCCCACTCACACTGAGCAGTCTTACACAAAGACCCAGGAACAGGAACAGGCCTATAGCAGCCCTAACCCTAACCCCGCTCACACTGAGCAGTCTTACACAAAGACCCAGGAACAGGAACAGGCCTATAGCAGCCCTAACCCTAACCCCGCTCACACTGAGCAGTCTTACACAAAGACCCAGGAACAGGAACAGGCCTATAGCAGCCCTAACCCTAACCCCGCTCACACTGAGCAGTCTTACACAAAGACCCAGGAACAGGAACAGGCCTATAGCAGCCCTAACCCTAACCCCGCTCACACTGAGCAGTCTTACACAAAGACCCAGGAACAGGAACAGGCCTATAGCAGCCCTAACCCTAACCCCGCTCACACTGAGCAGTCTTACACAAAGACCCAGGAACAGGAACAGGCCTATAGCAGCCCTAACCCTAACCCCGCTCACACTGAGCAGTCTTACACAAAGACCCAGGAACAGGAACAGGCCTATAGCAGCCCTAACCCTAACCCCGCTCACACTGAGCAGTCTTACACAAAGACCCAGGAACAGGAACAGGCCTATAGCAGCCCTAACCCTAACCCTAACCCCGCTCACACTGAGCAGTCTTACACAAAGACCCAGGAACAGGAACAGGCCTATAGCAGCCCTAACCCTAACCCCGCTCACACTGAGCAGTCTTACACAAAGACCCAGGAACAGGAACAGGCCTATAGCAGCCCTAACCCTAACCCCGCTCACACTGAGCAGTCTTACACAAAGACCCAGGAACAGGAACAGGCCTATAGCAGCCCTAACCCTAACCCCGCTCACACTGAGCAGCCTTACACAAAGATCCAGGAACAGGAACAGGCCTATAGCAGCCCTAACCCTAACCCCGCTCACACTGAGCAGTCTTACACAAAGACCCAGGAACAGGAACAGGCCTATAGCAGCCCTAACCCTAACCCCGCTCACACTAAGCAGTCTTACACAAAGACCCAGGAACAGGCCTATAGCAGCCCTAACCCTAACCCCGCTCACACTAAGCAGTCTTACACAAAGACCCAGGAACAGGCCTATAGCAGCCCTAACCCTAACCCCGCTCACACTGAGCAGTCTTACACAAAGACCCAGGAACAGGAACAGGCCTATAGCAGCCCTAACCCTAACCCCGCTCACACTGAGCAGTCTTACACAAAGACCCAGGAACAGGAACAGGCCTATAGCAGCCCTAACCCTAACCCCGCTCACACTGAGCAGTCTTACACAAAGACCCAGGAACAGGAACAGGCCTATAGCAGCCCTAACCCTAACCCCGCTCACACTGAGCAGTCTTACACAAAGACCCAGGAACAGGCCTATAGCAGCCCTAACCCTAACCCCGCTCACACTGAGCAGTCTTACATAAAGACCCAGGAACAGGAACAGGCCTATAGCAGCCCTAACCCTAACCCCGCTCACACTGAGCAGTCTTACACAAAGACCCAGGAACAGGAACAGGCCTATAGCAGCCCTAACCCTAACCCCGCTCACACTGAGCAATCTTACACAAAGACCCAGGAACAGGAACAGGAACAGGCCTATAGCAGCCCTAACCCTAACCCCGCTCACACTGAGCAGTCTTACACAAAGACCCAGGAACAGGAACAGGCCTATAGCAGCCCTAACCCTAACCCCGCTCACACTGAGCAATCTTACACAAAGACCCAGGAACAGGAACAGGAACAGGCCTATAGCAGCCCTAACCCTAACCCCGCTCACACTAAGCAGTCTTACACAAAGACCCAGGAACAGGAACAGGCCTATAGCAGCCCTAACCCTAACCCCGCTCACACTGAGCAGTCTTACACAAAGACCCAGGAACAGGAACAGGCCTATAGCAGCCCTAACCCTAACCCTAACCCCGCTCACACTGAGCAGTCTTACACAAAGACCCAGGAACAGGAACAGGCCTATAGCAGCCCTAACCCTAACCCCGCTCACACTGAGCAGTCTTACACAAAGACCCAGGAACAGGAACAGGCCTATAGCAGCCCTAACCCTAACCCGCTCACACTGAGCAGTCTTACACAAAGACCCAGGAACAGGAACAGGAACAGGCCTATAGCAGCCCTAACCCTAACCCCGCTCACACTGAGCAGCCTTACAGGAACAGGAACAGGCCTATAGCAGCCCTAACCCTAACCCCGCTCACACTGAGCAGCCTTACAGGAACAGGAACAGGCCTATAGCAGCCCTAACCCTAACCCCGCTCACACTGAGCAGTCTTACACAAAGACCCAGGAACAGGAACAGGCCTATAGCAGCCCTAACCCTAACCCCGCTCACACTGAGCAGTCTTACACAAAGACCCAGGAACAGGAACAGGCCTATAGCAGCCCTAACCCTAACCGCGCTCACACTGAGCAGTCTTACACAAAGACCCAGGAACAGGAACAGGCCTATAGCAGCCCTAACCCTAACCCCACTCACACTGAGCAGTCTTACACAAAGACCCAGGAACAGGAACAGGCCTATAGCAGCCCTAACCCTAACCCCGCTCACACTGAGCAGTCTTACACAAAGACCCAGGAACAGGAACAGGCCTATAGCAGCCCTAACCCTAACCCCGCTCACACTGAGCAGTCTTACACAAAGACCCAGGAACAGGAACAGGCCTATAGCAGCCCTAACCCTAACCCCGCTCACACTGAGCAGTCTTACACAAAGACCCAGGAACAGGAACAGGCCTATAGCAGCCCTAACCCTAACCCCGCTCACACTGAGCAGTCTTACACAAAGACCCAGGAACAGGAACAGGCCTATAGCAGCCCTAACCCTAACCCCACTCACACTGAGCAGTCTTACACAAAGACCCAGGAACAGGAACAGGCCTATAGCAGCCCTAACCCTAACCCCGCTCACACTGAGCAGTCTTACACAAAGACCCAGGAACAGGAACAGGCCTATAGCAGCCCTAACCCTAACCCCGCTCACACTGAGCAGTCTTACACAAAGACCCAGGAACAGGAACAGGCCTATAGCAGCCCTAACCCTAACCCCGCTCACACTGAGCAGTCTTACACAAAGACCCAGGAACAGGAACAGGCCTATAGCAGCCCTAACCCTAACCCCGCTCACACTGAGCAGTCTTACACAAAGACCCAGGAACAGGAACAGGCCTATAGCAGCCCTAACCCTAACCCCGCTCACACTGAGCAGTCTTACACAAAGACCCAGGAACAGGAACAGGCCTATAGCAGCCCTAACCCTAACCCCGCTCACACTGAGCAGTCTTACACAAAGACCCAGGAACAGGAACAGGAACAGGCCTATAGCAGCCCTAACCCTAACCCCGCTCACACTGAGCAGTCTTACACAAAGACCCAGGAACAGGAACAGGCCTATAGCAGCCCTAACCCTAACCCTAACCCCGCTCACACTGAGCAGTCTTACACAAAGACCCAGGAACAGGAACAGGCCTATAGCAGCCCTAACCCTAACCCCGCTCACACTGAGCAGTCTTACACAAAGACCCAGGAACAGGAACAGGCCTATAGCAGCCCTAACCCTAACCCCGCTCACACTGAGCAGTCTTACACAAAGACCCAGGAACAGGAACAGGCCTATAGCAGCCCTAACCCTAACCCCGCTCACACTGAGCAGCCTTACACAAAGATCCAGGAACAGGAACAGGCCTATAGCAGCCCTAACCCTAACCCCGCTCACACTGAGCAGTCTTACACAAAGACCCAGGAACAGGAACAGGCCTATAGCAGCCCTAACCCTAACCCCGCTCACACTAAGCAGTCTTACACAAAGACCCAGGAACAGGCCTATAGCAGCCCTAACCCTAACCCCGCTCACACTAAGCAGTCTTACACAAAGACCCAGGAACAGGCCTATAGCAGCCCTAACCCTAACCCCACTCACACTGAGCAGTCTTACACAAAGACCCAGGAACAGGAACAGGCCTATAGCAGCCCTAACCCTAACCCCGCTCACACTGAGCAGTCTTACACAAAGACCCAGGAACAGGAACAGGCCTATAGCAGCCCTAACCCTAACCCCGCTCACACTGAGCAGTCTTACACAAAGACCCAGGAACAGGCCTATAGCAGCCCTAACCCTAACCCCGCTCACACTGAGCAGTCTTACATAAAGACCCAGGAACAGGAACAGGCCTATAGCAGCCCTAACCCTAACCCCGCTCACACTGAGCAGTCTTACACAAAGACCCAGGAACAGGAACAGGCCTATAGCAGCCCTAACCCTAACCCCGCTCACACTGAGCAATCTTACACAAAGACCCAGGAACAGGAACAGGAACAGGCCTATAGCAGCCCTAACCCTAACCCCGCTCACACTAAGCAGTCTTACACAAAGACCCAGGAACAGGAACAGGCCTATAGCAGCCCTAACCCTAACCCCGCTCACACTGAGCAGTCTTACACAAAGACCCAGGAACAGGAACAGGCCTATAGCAGCCCTAACCCTAACCCCGCTCACACTGAGCAGCCTTACACAAAGATCCAGGAACAGGAACAGGCCTATAGCAGCCCTAACCCTAACCCCGCTCACACTGAGCAGTCTTACACAAAGACCCAGGAACAGGAACAGGCCTATAGCAGCCCTAACCCTAACCCCGCTCACACTAAGCAGTCTTACACAAAGACCCAGGAACAGGCCTATAGCAGCCCTAACCCTAACCCCGCTCACACTAAGCAGTCTTACACAAAGACCCAGGAACAGGCCTATAGCAGCCCTAACCCTAACCCCGCTCACACTGAGCAGTCTTACACAAAGACCCAGGAACAGGAACAGGCCTATAGCAGCCCTAACCCTAACCCCGCTCACACTGAGCAGTCTTACACAAAGACCCAGGAACAGGAACAGGCCTATAGCAGCCCTAACCCTAACCCCGCTCACACTGAGCAGTCTTACACAAAGACCCAGGAACAGGAACAGGCCTATAGCAGCCCTAACCCTAACCCCGCTCACACTGAGCAGTCTTACACAAAGACCCAGGAACAGGCCTATAGCAGCCCTAACCCTAACCCCGCTCACACTGAGCAGTCTTACATAAAGACCCAGGAACAGGAACAGGCCTATAGCAGCCCTAACCCTAACCCCGCTCACACTGAGCAGTCTTACACAAAGACCCAGGAACAGGAACAGGCCTATAGCAGCCCTAACCCTAACCCCGCTCACACTGAGCAATCTTACACAAAGACCCAGGAACAGGAACAGGAACAGGCCTATAGCAGCCCTAACCCTAACCCCGCTCACACTGAGCAGTCTTACACAAAGACCCAGGAACAGGAACAGGCCTATAGCAGCCCTAACCCTAACCCCGCTCACACTGAGCAATCTTACACAAAGACCCAGGAACAGGAACAGGAACAGGCCTATAGCAGCCCTAACCCTAACCCCGCTCACACTAAGCAGTCTTACACAAAGACCCAGGAACAGGCCTATAGCAGCCCTAACCCTAACCCCGCTCACACTGAGCAGTCTTACACAAAGACCCAGGAACAGGAACAGGCCTATAGCAGCCCTAACCCTAACCCCGCTCACACTGAGCAGCCTTACAGGAACAGGCCTATAGCAGCCCTAACCCTAACCCCGCTCACACTGAGCAGCCTTACAGGAACAGGAACAGGCCTATAGCAGCCCTAACCCTAACCCCGCTCACACTGAGCAGCCTTACAGGAACAGGAACAGGCCTATAGCAGCCCTAACCCTAACCCGCTCACACTGAGCAGTCTAACACAAAGACCCAGGAACAGGAACAGGCCTATAGCAGCCCTAACCCTAACCCCGCTCACACTGAGCAGCCTTACAGGAACAGGAACAGGAACAGGCCTATAGCAGCCCTAACCCTAACCCCGCTCACACTGAGCAGCCTTACAGGAACAGGAACAGGCCTATAGCAGCCCTAACCCTAACCCGCTCACACTGAGCAGTCTAACACAAAGACCCAGGAACAGGAACAGGCCTATAGCAGCCCTAACCCTAACCCCGCTCACACTGAGCAGCCTTACAGGAACAGGAACAGGCCTATAGCAGCCCTAACCCTAACCCCGCTCACACTGAGCAGTCTTACACAATGCCAGGGGTAAAGAGAGCTACTCAGCCTTGCCTGAAGAGTGTAAATGTGTCCAAGGCCAGAAACACAAAGGCACATTATAAAAGAACATAAAATATATAATTTACACCTTTCCGCAATGTAGATATGTTTGCTTTAATTGCTTTTAATTGATTGTACTTAATCTGTTTGGAAGTCTTGGTTCCTTGAAAATAAATACTACAATGTCTCTCTCTCTCTTTCTCTCTCCCTCTCTCTCTTCTCTCTTCCCTCTCGCTCTCTCTCCCTCCTTCTCTCTCTTCTCTCTCTCTCTCTCCTTCCCTCTCAGTCTTTCTCTCTCCCTCTCTCTCTCTCTCTTCCCTCTCTTCCCTCTCTCTCTCTCTTCTCTCTCTTCTCTCTCCCTCCCTCTCTCTCTTCTCTCTTCCCTCTCTCTCTCTCTCCTTCCCTCTCTCACTCTCCTTCCCTCTCTCTCTCTCTCCTTCCCTCTCTTCTCTCTCCCTCCCTCTCTCTCTTCTCTCTTCCCTCTCTCTCTCTCTCCCTCCCTCTCTCTCTTCTCTCCCTCCCTCTCTCTCTTCTCTCCCTCCCTCTCTAAGATCAGGATCTGTATTGGCTGAAGTGCCCAGGTGGTGTGTGTGTACCATGTCTGTGTGGTGCCAGGCTGTAGGCAGTTCTGTAGCCCGGTGTTGGAGGCCTCCCCAGGCCGCTGTGAGGCCGAGCCCAGCCCTGGCTGAGGGTGCTGCTGTAGGGGGAGGGCCTGGACTCTAGCCCCAGGCTGTGAGGCCTGTGGGTTTGTGTGCCGGGCAGCAACAGCGGCTGAATGACCCTCCCCAGTGTGTTGAAGGAAAACTCAGGGGGTGGGCAGCCGGGCTTGGCGGGGGTGGAGGTCAGCACATCCAGCTCGCCGGTGAATCTCGAGGGGGGGGGGGGGGGGGGTGGGGTCCCGTAGTCCGAGGGGCTCGGAATGCCAGCCGGAAGGACCCCCGCCACCATGGACGGCCGGATCCAGTCATCCTTGAATATCTGCACGGTTAGCGTAGCGACCAAGGCGTGGAGACGGCTGCTGACGTGAGCTAGCACCATCTGCTCACTGCCGTCCCTGCGAATCCGGACGTGGACAGAGCCAGCCTGCACACACAGCCGGTGGGGACGCAGAGAGTTAAAGCGGCCATTTTACATAACGGCCACCCCTCCTCGGGGAGAAGCTCCATTTATAATTCTGATGAAGTTGAAACACAGGGGCCAAGTTCAGGCACTAAGGCTTACAGAGTCTGAGATTAGCGTGATCCCAGTGGTCAGAGAGAGAGCACTGACCACCCACAGTACAACTGACCTTGAGCCCTCAGTACAGTACATCTAACCTCGGTCCTCAGTACAGGCCTAACTAACTTTATACTGACTGTCCTCAGAACGACTAACTTTAGACAGAGTTCACAATATGTCTGTTCAAAGGCCAAAGCCGTTAGCCCAACTGTAAGCCTTTTGCCTCAGAACAAGCCTTGCCTTGCAGAGCAAGCATCATTTTACACATTTACACAACTGCCTTCATCTCATGTATTGTGGCTGCTGTTTTGAGTTTGTCTCCCTTGAAAGAGAGGTTTTATTTCAAGGGACTTGCAGGTTCAATAAAGATTGAATAAATAAAAAAACTGGTGTTGTCACTTCAAGAAACTAAAATTTCTTTCAAACGTACACATTTCTGCACCCAGTGGAATGTTTTTGCATGTGTCAGTTACAGCAATACTTTTCATAATTTAACTCAATTTAATTATTCTGCTATAAAACAGAAATCCTTGTGGATGTAACTATGAATTCATATTTAACAGTCAACACCATAGCATATTAGATATTCAGTGTGTAAATACGTACATGCATTTGTATTTGAGAATGCAGCTTACTCCCAAGGTTGAGCTTTCAAAAGGTTTCAATTAATCAGTTGTGATAAAAGAACTAAAGGCAGATAATTCCCTTTTCAGGGCTAAACAGAATAAAACTTTCACCAAACACACACACGCCATGTCTGCGTGTCGTCTGTAATAAAGAGTGAAGGCGTTCTCTTTTGCGACCCACAGTCGGGTGTGTGTACATGTGTCTGCTCCAATGAATCAGCCGAATGAACAGCGTGCTCGGAGCGCCGGAATTCCCCACGCCTCGGTCTGAGGGACTAATGAGAGCTAAGGGCAGGGTTCCCACGCGTCCGGGAAAACCTGGAATTTTTTTAATGCAGTTTTCCAGACGTGGAAATTGAAAAAAAAAGGCTAAACGTCCTAGAAAACAATGCGTTGTCCTGGAAAAAAATTTTTGTGTAACATTATAGGCCAAAAATCACAGGAGCCCTTTGCAATCACAATCAATCTCCCCCCCCCCTCCCCTCGAGCCCGAGATCGCTATTTTCCTCCCCCGCTACCCCCCGCTACCCCCCGCTACCCCCACCCTCTGTATATTACAGGTGGAGAATAAGAGCGGGAAAATCCCGTAAGGAACGTACCAGAGAGCCGAAGCCGACGGTCCAGAAGCGCTCATTCCGGACCTCCAGAACCCCGTCCAGAGTGGATACCTGAGGGTCCGTAACGCAGACAGAAGTGTGAGCTCATACAGGTGCCAGGGCTCCAAAGTAAACTGTGTGTTTTTACATAGCAATACCAATAACGTTTAATAATGTATTATATTAAATGTGTCATTTTGTGCAACAGTCAGGGCTACTTTGGGCTAAAGGATTACTTTAACGGACGGACAGACATTTTGAGGCAAGCTATACTTTGGGCTAAAGGATTAATTTAACGGACAGACGGACATTTTTGAGGCAAGTTATACTTTGGGCTAAAGGATTAATTTAATGGACGGACAGACATTTGAGGCAAGCTATACTTTGGGCTAAAGGATTAATTTAACGGACAGACGGACATTTTGAGGCAAGCTATACTTTGGGCTAAAGGATTACTTTAATGGACGTGCGGACATTTTGAGGTAAGTTATACTTTGGGCTAAAGGATTAATTTAACGGACAGACGGACATTTTGAGGCAAGTCAGTTTAAAAATATAGTTTTCTGCATGATGAGATGTTATTTACTTTTTCAAGCTCAGCTAAAATGTCACAAAATGGCCTCCTGGATTTGAGCCAGATTTCCCATCAGCTGCTAAATGACACAGTAACCAATGATGTTCTCTCACCTCTCTGAGCAGTTTATCCAGCTGACCATCACATGCGAGGGTGTGGTCTGGAGACGCGGGGACAGAAAACAGCAGTGTGTTAGCAGTGTGTTAGCTTGCAATGCTGAGTCTCCATTGAGTATGTCAGGATCAGGCTAACAGAGGGTCAAACACACTCATCATATGATAAAGTAGGGACATGGAATCCAGTCCTGGAGGACTGTGTTAGCCTTGTGTGCTTCATTTAAGTCGCTGATTGGCTAAAGATGGTTGGATGGATCATACCAAAAATCCCCAAAGTTTTATGCACAGTTCTATACCAGTGTGTCCGTATAGGCGAGCACACGTTTTATAGAGGAAAGTGTGGATAAAATGTGTACTGGGTATTCTGCAGTTACAGAACGCTGTAAGACCACACTGAGCTAAGACAGAGCTTTTACCTGAGCAGAAGGGAGAGGGAAAACAATGATATCAATAATGGAGCAGAGCTGTGGTGATATCACCATCATCATCACCATCACCATCATCATAATCATCACCATCATCTGACGCGCTTTCTCCAGGCCTACAGACATATTCCTGTGACACATACGTGCACCGTAACAGTAATGGCGGTTTCTGAGAGTGACAGTAACAGTAATGGCGGTTCTGTGAGTGACAGTAACAGTAACGGCGGTTCTGTGAGTAACAGTAACAGTAATGGCGGTTCTGTGAGTGACAGTAACGGCGGTTCTGTGAGTGACAGTAACAGTAACGGCGGTTCTGTGAGTAACAGTAACGGCGGTTCTGTGAGTAACAGTAACAGTAATGGCGGTTCTGAGAGTAACAGTAATGGCGGTTCTGTGAGTGACAGTAACAGTAATGGCGGTTCTGTGAGTGACAGTAACAGTAATGGCGGTTCTGTGAGTGACAGTAACAGTAATGGCGGTTCTGTGAGTGACAGTAACAGTAATAGCGGTTCTGTGAGTGACAGTAACAGTAATGGCGGTTCTGTGAGTAACAGTAACAGTAATGGCGGTTCTGTGTGACAGTAACAGTAATGGCGGTTCTGTGAGTAACAGTAACAGTAATGGCGGTTCTGTGAGTAACAGTAACAGTAATGGAGGTTCTGTGAGTAACAGTAACAGTAATGGAGGTTCTGTGAGTGACAGTAACAGTAATGGCGGTTCTGTGAGTGACAGTAACAGTAATGGCAGTTCTGTGAGTGACACTCGTACCTGCAGCAGTACTTTCCCGCTGTACACACTCATGGGATACATCGTGCCAAAGGTCATCAGTGCGATGGCGATGGCAGAGGCCGTGTCCACAGCGCTGTAGTTATTGCGACATAAACCACATTCAACACAAACAATAACTATCAATTACAAACAAATAATTGTACAATTACAATGAAACAATTACCATCAATTATCACCAATTGTAACTGATATTATCAGTTACACACAACTACCATCAATTAGAACCAAACATTTAATATTAATAATCAAATTAATACTATCAATTACAATCAATCAGTTACAACATCACTGCAGAGCAGAGCTGGAGTTCATCCAGTCAGTCAATTTAGGAAATGAAATGAAATGAACTGTATTTCATTAAATGAATGGTCTTCATGGAGCTTTTTCCAGTGAATGTAGTAATGAGGTGGTCTGGTGCCACTTCTCCTCACAGAAAAACAGGAGCAGTAACAGATATTAATTCCAATGATACTCTGTGTAAAAGTATCCCTGAATAGACTGACCTGCGTGGGAAGTGACCCCGCCACAGTAACTACGCGGTACATGTGATACAACAACACTAAACCAACAACCAGTTACTGTGGGATGTGGAAGGCAATTTCAAAATGTAATTCCATCTTTAAGCTGGTTTGAACTTGCTAAGTGGTCACAGAGTTGTATAATCTGTAATACTCCACCCTTACAACTCACAGCTTATCAGATGGGGAAACTGAACGGGACCACGTGCGATTCACACAACCGATCATTTAAAAAAGCAGTTAGCGGGCTTACCGTGCTACATAACAGCGTTTGGACTTCATCTTTACCGGTACTAATCAGGGTTAAATCAACAGGACCTGTGCTGATCCTTGCATAAAGTAATCAATTTACTCACTTAAGCTTGAAGCTTGTGAGAACCCACAGTGGGTGGTTTGACTGACAATTATAATTACTGAACCAACAATTGAATTGAATTGAATTTCTTTAGTATGGCACATTTTACAGAGACACTGTCAGAAAAGATGCTTTACACAGGAAATAGAAAAGAAAACTGAGCAAAAACCAGACCTGAAGCCCCCAAAACCAGACCCGTACCCCCAAAAAAGGGCAAAAAAAAACTCCCCAGTGGGAAGAAAACCACTCAACCGGCGGCAAGAAAAAACTCCCTATTTGGAAATATTGGGAGAAACTCTGCTATAGAGGGGGAGCCCAGAAACCCTGCTATAGAGGGGAGCCCAGAAACCCTGCTATAGAGGGGAAGCCCAGAAACCCTGCTATAGAGGGGAGCCCAGAAACCCTGTGTAACGGCAGACGGGTGTAACGGCAGACGGGTGTAACGGCAGACGGGTGTAACGGCAGAGGGGTGTAACGGCAGACGGGTGTAACGGCAGACGGGTGTAACGGCAGACGGGTGTAACGGCAGACGTGTGTAACGGCAGACGGGTGTAACGGCAGACGGGTGTAACGGCAGACGGGTGTAACGGCAGACGGGTGTAACGGCAGACGTGTGTAACGGCAGACGGGTGTAACGGCAGACGGGTGTAACGGCAGACGGGTGTAACGGCAGACGGGTGTAACGGCAGACGGGTGTAACTAAAGAATGACGTCCGTCACTCACTTGATTTCGATGAGCAGGTAGGTGATGTAGAGTGACAGAGCGCCGGCGATGTTCACCAGGAAGAAAGGGTTCATCCGCGGCAGGAGAATACTGCTGAGCCCGGGAATGACCCCACAAATACTGCAATACAGACACACACATACAGACACACACACACACACACACACACACACACAGGGTTAACACACTCAAGTACATTAAGAGCTTTAGACACAAACCTACACATCCTGTGCTTATGGAAGCAGAATATATATTGTACATATATTGTAAATATGTGGACTGACAGCTATGTGGAATACATATGTGTAAGATATAATAAATATATTTCACAGTGGTGCATTAAAAAAATACTGCAATATCTGAACGTGGTAGTCTTATGAATATCTTATGAATACATTTTATCCATAAGCATTTACACACACAGAGATCACACTATTTATTTCCTTGATATTCAATATACAGTATATTATATGGTGTATTGAGACAGAAAGAAATATCCCCAACTACTGTAATACAGTGATTCAGTCTAAATTTTAATATCAAAACCAGCTCCAGGAACTACTTCAGATTGCTTCAGGCTCTTTGAATAACGTGATTACAGCACACAGTACATACTTAGTGCAGCACACAGTACAGACTTAGTGCAGCACACAGTACATACGCTTTTCTGGAAGGCGTGACTAGTGCTATGCCCTGTCTGAGCAGTGTGAGGGCCAGTCACGGTTTGTTTTTGGACAGGACCTACTGCTGTGAAGCCATTGTTCCTGTGCTTTTCATGAGATCCAGACTAATTGGGATGAATAAATTCTGCATTTGTGGGAGTGTCTGGCTGACTTAAATAAACGGCTTCCCAGCCTGATGAAACAGTCATCAGTCATGTGTGATGGATTTCAGACACAGAAAACATTTTAACAGAATATTTTACCATCTACAGCAGGGATGGGCAACGTTAGTGACCCTTGGGGACATAACATTTATCAAGGTACTTTGTAGGGGCCGGAAAGCACAAGTTTACCACAAACGTGTGTGCCCCCCCCCCCACCCCCCCCCCACACACACACACACACACACACACACACACACACACTTGTGTAAGTGCTGGAAAAACTTCAGTTAAGTGCATAGAAAGCACACATTTTAAACTGTAAATCACAGAATCTGAAAACATGTATATTCAGAAAAGACTATTAAGTAAAATTATAATTTTTTTTATTTATAAAGTGAATGAATGAATTCATTGTATTTTAAACACGTTGTAGGCTACTGTTAGCAACTTATTGTAACTGTTATTGGAGGTCCAGCGTGTCACTGCGTGACGAGAGATTGTCTAAAACATTTCTGCATTGTTTTCATCGCCAAACCCCCTTGAACTGTGCCACACTTTACAGTCAGACATGGACTTTTTTTTGCTTTTGCTAGCTCAAGTGCTACACGGTAAGATGCACTGATACTGGATGTTTGAGAAGTTGTGAATTTCGTGAATCCGTTCTATTGTATCTGAACTTTACTTGTTAAGTCTGCGATGACAACTTCCCTTGCTTCGCCCGTGTATTTGTCACCGAGGTGGCTGTGGTAGTGTGTCGGTGCAAGTCATATTCTCGAGGTGGCTGTGGTAGTGTGTCGGTGCAAGTCATATTCTCGAGGTGGCTGTGGTCGTGTGTCGGTGCAAGTCATATTCTCGAGGTGGCTGTGGTAGTGTGTCGGTGCAAGTCATATTCTCGAGGTGGCTGTGGTCGTGTGTCGGTCATATTCTTTCATTACAGAAACTACCTGTAAACACACCAGGCATTTTCATTTATGGAATTGTTGCCATTAAATTCTATGAAGAAATAATCACTTTTCCACTCGTTCTGGAAAACTTGGATATCGTAATTCACCTTCCTTTTATTCATTTTGCCAATGATCAAATTTAGCTCGCTGCCGTTGATCCGGTGCTGATCTCCTATTTGCGGCTGTAGAAGCCTCTAAGCGAAGAGCTCCACCTGCTGTGCTGGCATGATGCATATTTACAGCATATTTACTAGCGCTGACACACATTGATCTGAATTTAATTAATGACTTAAGTTATTTTTCATTTGGACGGGGCAGCGCTGGTTCTGGTTCTGGTTCTGGTTGGGCCGTGCGCCGCCCGTGGGCCGCCCATCCCTGATCTAGTGTACTACCGTTTATATTCAGATTAATCAAAATGGCCACCAGGAAGAAGTAGGAGGTATCAGATATGTAAGAGGAGGGACTTCCTGTTCTACTGATGGCGCTGTTGTGGTGGTGTGAGCAGTGTATGTGTATTTGTGTGCATCAGAGAGTTTGTGTGTGCCTGTGTGTATGTGTGCGAGTGTGTGTGCCTGTGTGTGTGCCTGTGTGTGTATGTGTGTGTGAGTGTGTGTGCCTGTGTGTGTGCGAGTGTGTGTGCCTGTGTGTGTGTATTTGTGTGCATCAGAGAGTTTGTGTGTGCCTGTGTGTGTATGTGTGTGAGTGTGTGTGCCTGTGTGTGTGCCTGTGTGTGTGTATGTGTGCGGGTGTGTGTGCCTGTGTGTGTGCATGTGTGCGGGTGTGTGTGCCTGTGTATGTGTATGGGTGCGGGTGTGTGTGCCTGTGTGTGTGTATGTGTGCGAGTGTGTGTGCCTGTGTGTGTGTATGTGTGCGGGTGTGAGAGTTTGTGTGTGCATGTGTGTGTGGGTAAGTGTGCACGCCCAATAGCGCGCAGTGATAATGGTGTAGTAGGTAGTGCTGGTCAAACGGCAGTGGACGATACAAAGCAGCGCCCAGTGAAAACAGCGGGGTCTACCGCCAACGCCAGGGGACGTCTTTCGGCCATAGCGAGGAACTGCACACACAGTACAGTAGACGCTGTTCTACAGTAAGTATAATGTGGCTGTATAATAGACGCTGAACAGACCACACACAGTACAGTAGACGCTGTTCTACAGTAAGTATGATGTGGCTGTATAATATACTCTGAACAGACCACACACAGTACAGTAGACGCTGTTCTACAGTAAGTATAATATGGCTGTATAATAGACTCTGAACAGACCACACACAGTAGACACTGTTCTACAGTAAGTATGATGTGGCTGTATAATAGACTCTGAACAGACCACACACAGTACAGTAGACACTGTTCTACAGTAAGTATAATATGGCTGTATAATAGACGCTGAACAGACCACACACAGTACAGTAGACGCTGTTCTACAGTAAGTATAATATGGCTGTATAATAGACTCTGAACAGACCACACACAGTACAGTAGACACTGTTCTACAGTAAGTATAATATGGCTGTATAATAGACGCTGAACAGACCACACACAGTACAGTAGACGCTGTTTTACAGTAAGTATAATATGGCTGTATATTAGACGCTGAACAGGCCACACACAGTACAGTAGACGCTGTTCTACAGTAAGTATAATGTGGCTGTATAATAGACGCTGAACAGACTACACACAGTACAGTAGACGCTGTTTTACAGTAAGTATAATATGGCTGTATAATAGACGCTGAACAGACCACACACAGTACAGTAGACGCTGTTCTACAGTAAGTATAATATGGCTGTATAATAGACTCTGAACAGACCACACACAGTACAGTAGACGCTGTTCTACAGTAAGTATAATGTGGCTGTATAATAGACGCTGAACAGACTACACACAGTACAGTAGACGTTGTTTTACAGTAAGTATAATATGGCTGTATATTAGACGCTGAACAGGCCACACACAGTACAGTAGACGCTGTTCTACAGTAAGTATAATGTGGCTGTATAATAGACGCTGAACAGACTACACACAGTACAGTAGACGCTGTTTTACAGTAAGTATAATATGGCTGTATATTAGACGCTGAACAGACCACACACAGTACAGTAGACGCTGTTCTACAGTAAGTATAATGTGGCTGTATAATAGACGCTGAACAGACCACACACAGTACAGTAGACACTGTTCTATAGTAAGTATAATATGGCTGTATATTAGACGCTGAACAGGCCACACACAGTACAGTAGACGCTGTTCTACAGTAAGTATAATGTGGCTGTATAATAGACGCTGAACAGACCACACACGGTACAGTAGACGCTGTTCTACAGTAAGTATAATGTGGCTGTATAATAGACGCTGAACAGACCACACACAGTACAGTATACGCTGTTCTACAGTAAGTATAATGTGGCTGTATAATAGACTCTGAACAGACCACACACAGTACAGTAGACGCTGTTCTACAGTAAGTATAATGTGGCTGTATAATAGACGCTGAACAGACCACACACAGTACAGTATACGCTGTTCTACAAGTAAGTATAATGTGGCTGTATAATAGACGCTGAACAGACCACACACAGTACAGTAGACGCTGTTCTACAGTAAGTATAATATGGCTGTATAATAGACTCTGAACAGACCACACACAGTACAGTAGACGCTGTTCTACAGTAAGTACAATGTGGCTGTATAATATACTCTGAACAGACCACACACGGTACAGTAGACGCTGTTCTGCAGTAAGTATGATGTGGCTGTATAATAGACTCTGAACAGACCACACACAGTACAGTAGACGCTGTTCTACAGTAAGTATAATATGGCTGTATAATAGACTCTGAACAGACCACACACAGTACAGTAGACGCTGTTCTACAGTAAGTACAATGTGGCTGTATAATATACTCTGAACAGACCACACACGGTACAGTAGACGCTGTTCTGCAGTAAGTATGATGTGGCTGTATAATATACTCTGAACAGGCCACACACAGTACAGTAGACGCTGTTCTACAGTAAGTATAATGTGGCTGTATAATAGACACTGAACAGACCACACACAGTACAGTAGACGCTGTTCTACAGTAAGTATAATGTGGCTGTATAAAAGACGCTGAACAGACCACACACAGTACAGTAGACGCTGTTCTACAGTAAGTATGATGTGGCTGTATAATATACTCTGAACAGACCACACAGTACAGTAGACGCTGTTCTACAGTAAGTATAATATGGCTGTATAAAAGACGCTGAACAGACCACACACAGTACAGTAGACGCTGTTCTACAGTAAGTATAATGTGGCTGTACAGTAGATGCTGGGTGACATATGGAAGAACCGAAGGAGAGCTCAAAGAAGGAAGGCCGATGTTGAGCCGTGACCTTCCTTTGGCCAAGGGGCACGTCCATCACATTACATTACAGACATATCCAGAGCGACTCACACAACTTTCTCATTTTTATATAGTATCCATTTATACAGCTGGATATATACTGAGCAATTCAGGTTAAGTACTTTGCTCAAGAGTACAACGGCAGTGTCCTACCTGGGAATCAAACCTGCAACCATTTTGTCTTTCTACAGCTTCTGCAGGCGGTCGGTCGTCAATCAAAAACCCGCCAACCCCCGCAGTGTGCTCCATACGCTGCTGCACTTTATCCCATCTGAGAATCTGACCTGCCGTGATACTCTGACCCCGGGTGCGATTGGGACAGTCTGGCGAGGGGCAGGGGGTTCCCTCGGGGGCATCCTGCGGGGCGGGTGTCCAGTGTTTGGGAAGGCGGGGTGTGGGGGGGCAGCGGGGGTCGGCGCACCGGCAGCAGCAGGAGGGTCTTACCTGCGGCTCAGGTCTGCGACGTGCTCCTGGAGACAGCTGGTGCTGGCAGCTGGGGGGAGAGGGGCAGGGGGTTAGGAGGGGAACCACACGTGCCTCCCCATCCCCGACTCCCCCAGGTTTGGCCCACATGCCTGGGCCCACAATGGCTGCTATTGTCACGGCTGTAACAGTAAACCGGCCCAGTGGACCGGCACACCGAGCCCCCATCCATCCACCTGCGGTATTACTTACGCTGCTAAAAGGACCTAGATATGCTTTTAGCCTGTCTGCCCTCCTGCCATCTGTCTCAGCTAATGGAGTCACAAACTAGGGGGGGAAACATGACTGAACAGCAAGCACAGGAGAGCAAGGACCCATAGCTGCCCATCCCTGTTCTGAACAGCAAGCACAGGAGAGCAAGGACCCATAGCTGCCCATCCCTGTTCGCTGTGAGAGAATTACCTTCAGAAGTATGTGTGGTATTTTGCAGAAAATAACAGTTTTGGCCTGCTTCAGCCTACGAGCCCCGCAGAAGATCCACTATGTTTGACCCCCTAACATATACATCTAATGGCAGCAGGGACAGGCCAAGCTACACTCGTGTAGTGTCTAGTGTACGTCACGCTCTGCTGCTAATATATGAAGCTGCTATGTTGTAGCTATTATTTGTGATGTAACCTTATCTGCGTCAAACTGCTATGAGAATGGCTTTTGAATGAATTCATTTAATGTGACTCTCACATAGAAGCGTGTGTAGATGCTGACTACATGTCAAATCAGCATAAATAAATAAGTAAAGATGTACGTATGCTCAGTTACAGTATTTCATGTTAGATCCTATGTGATCCTCTTGAGTAGATGGCATCATGGAAGGAACACCTGATTTAATTCTTCCTCGGAAGTCACTTACTGCAACACCCATAAGGCTTTGCAACACCCTTCTTGCCTCTAAGCTTAAACTGAACCAACACCCTATTAGTTTCCATTGCAGAAAATTACTGCTCCAAACATGAATCTGGCCAAACATTACAGAAGACAATCATGGCTGGATATAAGATACAAGTCAGTTCAATTAAATGCTTATTCAAACAAACCGATTAAGAGACAAACAAACCGATTAAGAGACCGATTAAGAGATGAAAAGCAATTGTTGTGTGTGTCTCAGGACCCCGGACAGTGTAGGAATGGGGCCTTGTGCTTCTCACTAAGGTGGAAATAACCCAAACAAATCAAGTTAGGAAGCTTAAAGAAACAAACGTGCTTTTACTCAAACCACACACATCTGTCCCAACACAGCTGTCTAATATTTGTGTCATATCTGACATTATCTTAAATAACTGCCACTGAATGCATGCAAGCTCTCCAATGCTGTTATTTATGGGATGTTTTCCCAAGTGCATCGGTCAGGTATATGAGGGTATTCTACAGTTACCATGGCCACCATGCTGGCTCTGCTAAGCTATGCACACTGTAACAGTGAGATGAGAAGTGATGTCAGACACACACGCTCACAAAGACACACACATTTCACACACACACACACACACATACACTCAGTCTCACAAACACCACACATTTCACGCACACACACGCACGCACGCACGCACACACAGGGTTTATAAAATTGATAACCAAATGCTACCACATGTATTACACAGAGGTTCAACTAAATCACAAGTTTTATTTACAGAATATTGAGATTATGATATCATGATATCTTGATATCCATCATACAGTCAGAATTTAATCATAGATTTAACACTGAGTGATGTATCCAAAGGAATCATAGGCTTCAACAGCGCAAGGATGAGCAGAGTGGCCAGGCTGGGATTTTACCCCTAAATGCAGGGGATTTAACTACATTCATAGGGGAAGTTTTACAGTAAAAATGTATGGGAGTCAATGACAGATGGGGTATTTTAAAAGGAGGTATGGGGAAAAAATAGTGAGTATTGTATGGGAGTGGATTAAAGATGGGGGGGTTTTGAGGATCTTTTTTGGGCGGGGATTAAAGCACGCATCTGGCAACATTGAGGATGAGCTTCCAGACCTCTGCTGGCCATATGGAGTACTGCACACTGTTTCTGCAGACTGTTTCTGACTGCTGAGGAACTCTATTCTGTTTGGATGAGTGGAGGCACTTTATTATAAATAATTACATATCCCTCCCAATGTGCTGGTGTGAAGAACAGAGATTACACATCCCTCCCAATGTGCTGGTGTGAAGAACAGAGATTACACATCCGTCCCAATGTGCTGGTGAGAAGGACAGAGATTACGCATCCCTCCCAATGTGCTGGTGAGAAGGACAGAGATTACACATCCGTCCCAATGTGCTGGTGAGAAGGACAGAGATTACACATCCCTCCCAATGTGCTGTGAGAAGGACAGAGATTACACATCCCTCCCAATGTGCTGGTGAGAAGGACAGAGATTACACATCCCTCCCAATGTGCTGGTGAGAAGAACAGAGATTACACATCCCTACCAATGTGCTGGTGTGAAGAACAGAGATTACACATCCCTCCCAATGTGCTGGTGAGAAGGACAGAGATTACACATCCGTCCCAATGTGCTGGTGAGAAGGACAGAGATTACACATCCGTCCCAATGTGCTGGTGAGAAGAACAGAGATTACACATCCCTACCAATGTGCTGGTGAGAAGGACAGAGATTACACATCCCTCCCAATGTGCTGGTGAGAAGAACAGAGATTACACATCCCTACCAATGTGCTGGTGTGAAGAACAGAGATTACACATCCCCTCCCAATGTGCTGGTGAGAAGGACAGAGATTACACATCCGTCCCAATGTGCTGGTGAGAAGGACAGAGATTACACATCCGTCCCAATGTGCTGGTGAGAAGGACAGAGATTACACATCCGTCCCAATGTGCTGGTGAGAAGGACAGAGATTACACATCCGTCCCAATGTGCTGGTGAGAAGGACAGAGATTACACATCCGTCCCAATGTGCTGGTGAGAAGGACAGAGATTACACATCCGTCCCAATGTGCTGGTGAGAAGGACAGAGATTACACATCCGTCCCAATGTGCTGGTGAGAAGGACAGAGATTACACATCCCTCCCAATGTGCTGGTGAGAAGGACAGAGATTACACATCCCTCCCAATGTGCTGGTGAGAAGGACAGAGATTACACATCCCTCCCGATGTGCTGGTGAGAAGGACAGAGATTAAATACAGAACCTGTTCTCAAAGTCAGCAGGAACATAAGCCGCTTGAATAATATAACACTGATTCATTTACACGCTTTACAATGTCTATATATTACATGATATGCACCAAGAATGTACCTGAACATAGCAAAATCACAGATACACAAGAAGTTGCCTGTCTATCTGTCTGTCTGTCTGTCAATGTGCAGTTTGTTCATGGTGATAATTTCCTTGTTTATAATGTTGGCTGTTTCTCCTGTAGGGAAACAGAGCCATTTTTTTCAGAGGACCTTGTATTTTTCTGAGGGTAATATTTGGCAGATAATAGGGCCAGCTTGCAACCCCATCCAGAGGAGGAGGCTCCTGGGCTGCCGGGGCGTGACTGAACGCTTGCTTGTGCAACTGACAGTTAGATATGTTACACAACACAGTGGCCTTTTAAGTTATTCTCAGCCACAGGAAGTTAATGGTGGGAATGAGACACTGAAGTCTCTGTTAAAACTGAGGTAAGATGGATGTAAACGCAGTCCTACCTTCTGAGACATGGGCGAAGGGTTTATTCTCCACCGACAGCAGGGTTAGCAGGTTAAAGAAGAGGGCCACAAACGTCCCCACCAAGAGGCGCCCCCGACAGGACAGAGGCAGAAGATCAGCACTCACCAGCATGCATATGTGCACATGCCAGGCCAGTGGGGGGCGCTGTAATGGCCTGACTACAGTGCAAAAGGCTGCGTCTGGAGCCGTGTCTGAGCTCAGGAGAAAAGACACGCTCGTCCCCATGGCGACGGGGGCACTGGAGCGTGTGGCCTAGCCAGGGGCTGATTTCGGCGCAGCAGTTCCCGTCCCACACGGGTGAGAAGCTGAAGTGAGTGAGTGAGTGAAGGCATCCTCACCACGGGAATTATGGGTGATGTAGTACGAGACTCGGCCAGCTGTAAATCAGGCTGAAGATGGCTGTGATGTCTTTGGCCTGAACTACACATTCTATTCAGCACACATTATAAAGAATAAAATAACTATAAATAAAATAACACTTTCTATGCTGGTGGAGATCAGTTAGGCTGTTGTTTAATGTGTTTATTCCGTGCTGATGTCTTCTGGTCATAGTGCAGCAAATTTGAGCAAATTGTCCAAATTGTAGGGAAAATACACATTGGCTAATTGGCTGAAATGTCTAGCGTATATAAATTGGCTAATTGGCTGAAATGTCTAGCGTATATTAATTGGCTAATTGGCTGAAATGTCTAGCGTATATTAATTGGCTAATTGGCTGAAATGTCTAGCGTATATAATTTGGCTAATTGGCTGAAATGTCTAGCGTATATTAATTGTCTAATTGAGTCTGTGGGGAGTTCGCCACACCCCGGGAACTCCCGCAGGCTGCCTGGCGATTCTGGCGTACTTACGTGTGGACCTCTGGCTGCTCCATGAAACGCTCCACGCTACAAAAACAGCAGAAATACAGCTGTTACTGATGGAACACAGCCTGGCTGCACTGAGCTTTGGGTCAGATCATTTCTTCTTCAGGGAACGTCATAAATGCAGTCATGAGTAGGTACATGAAGAGGTCAATGGGAGCCTCATTTATGAACCGTTCCTAAATATGTGCGAACATTTACGAACAAATACAAACCCCAATTCCAAAAAAGTTGGGACAGTATGTAAAATGCACATAAAAGCAGAAAGCAGTGATTGGTAAATTCTCTTTTACATGTATTTAATTGAAAACAGTACAAAGAAAAGATATTTAATGTTCCAAAAATTCCAAAAAAATTGGGACGGGAAAAAAAAGAAAAAAGACTGGGAACATTCCACAGGTAAACAGGTGATGCTATCATGACTGGGTATAAAAGGATATCAAAAGACTCTAGATATCTTATGTTCAGGTATTCTTACAAGCGATACTATAACCTCTCTGCATTTGAATGGATCTCTATGGGAATTTGGCAGTGGGACTAGATACAGCTTAATCTAGTCCCACCCCCCAATTCCAATAGAGATCCATTCAAATGCAGAGAGGTTATAGTATCGCTTGTAAGAGTGTGTGAGTGTGTACCTTTCCTTAAGGATAAACAGAGCTCCTAGCTGGACCAGTATCATGAGGGAGTGTGTACCTTTGCTTAAGGATAAACAGAGCTCCTAGCTGGACCAGTATCGTGTGTGAGTGTGTACCTTTGCTTAAGGATAAACAGAGCTCCTAGCTGGACCAGTATCGTGTGTGTGAGTGTGTACCTTTGCTTAAGGATAAACAGAGCTCCTAGCTGGACCAGTATCGTGTGTGAGTGTGTACCTTTGCTTGAGGATAAACAGAGCTCCTAGCTAGACCAGTATCGTGTGTGAGTGTGTACCTTTGCTTAAGGATAAACAGAGCTCCTAGCTGGACCAGTATCGTGTGTGAGTGTGTACCTTTGTTTAAGGATAAACAGAGCTCCTAGCTGGACCAGTATCGTGTGTGAGTGTGTACCTTTGCTTAAGGATAAACAGAGCTCCTAGCTGGACCAGTATCGTGTGTGAGTGTGTACCTTTGCTTAAGGATAAACAGAGCTCCTAGCTGGACCAGTATCGTGTGTGAGTGTGTACCTTTTCTTAAGGATAAACAGAGCTCCTAGCTGGACCAGTATCGTGGTGGCGAAGACATAGAGGACCTCAAAGCGCTCAAATCTGTGGCACAAACATCACATACGAACATCACACACAAACATCACACACGAACATCACACACGAACATCACACACAAACATCACACACGAACATCACATACAAACATCACATACGAACATCACACACGAACATCACATACGAACATCAAACACAAACATCACGCACGAACATCACAAATGTTTTGCAAGGGAAATCAAGACTTTCTTTACAATAAAGTAAGAAATGTTTTGTAAGATGCACTTAGAAACTGTGTTTGTCTCAAATTGTTAAGTCAAATAATTGAAAAGGCCATGTTTAGTTTCTTCACTGAGGTAGGACACTGGGTTATTCTGGCAAGATTTACAAGTTTTCCATAACTGTTAAAGGATAAGTTCGCTATTTTGGACCTTGGACCCTATTTGCAGTCTGTCTTCCATGAACCTGACACATTGAGTCCATATTTTCACTGATCGGTCCAGTATTGAGCTCGCTACAGATTTCCTGTAGGCTCTCACTGGGCTACAATAGAAGTCAACGGGGCAATTAGAAATGTTATGGAAAAACAACTATAAATGTGCTTTTATAGCTCAGTGTGTATTCTTACGGTCTCAGTATGCTCTCCTGTGAAATGTAGGCTATCGCAAACGCAAACCGAACGTTGAAACAACAGTTCCATTTGAAACAGAACTATTTCTCCGACCGCACTACCTCGCACTGTAAACTTCCGCAGTCTAGCTACGTTGTAGAGAGGCCGCTTGAAAAGCAGTTGATCACAAATCCTGACCTCCCGTTGGAGTTTACTAGCTAGTAGCCTACAGCAGAACTATTTGTAACGCAGTGTTTGTAATCATCATTTGTAAAAATTTACATTACCTGCGCAACTTCAGCCTCTCTCTCTTCTCTTGCTCTCTTATCATCCATCTCTTGTAGTTCCGTGTCCGTGTATTCTGGCTCAAATCTGTAGCCAGTAACGTCAAAGTCAAAATCGAATTCTTCGTCTTCGTAATCATTATAGTAATCCATCATCCAAGTTTTTTTGTGCAAATTGTAGCCTACGTTGCTGCAGGTAAACAAATGCAGACTGCTCACCTAGATAGTTTCGTAAACGGCCGGCACACCTTCCCGCTCCCCTATCCCCGACACATAGTACTCCGCGGGAGCAGCGAAAACAAGAAACAGAGAAATGCTTACTTCCAAGCCATGCCAAGCACGTAAAAATGTTCGGATTGAGATACATTTCACAGGAGAGCATACTGAGACCGGTAACAATACACCCTGAGCTTCCCGTCTCATTTATTGTACATGAAAGCACATTTATCGTTGTTTTTCAATAACATTTCTAATTGCCCCGTTGACTTCTATTGTAGCCCAGTGAGAGCCTACAGGAAATCTGTAGCTAGCTCAATACAAGCTGGAGCCCCACGCTACCAACCGCCAAATTACAGCTAATATACCCCATGAGCCCCACATTACCAACCGCCAAACAACTGCTAATATACCCCATGAGCCCCACATTGCCAACCGCCAAATTACTGCTAATATACCCCATGAGCCCCACATTGCCAACCGCCAAATTACTGCTAATATACCCCATGAGCCCCACATTGCCAACCGCCAAATTACTGCTAATATACCCCATGAGCCCCACATTGGGGCTAATACACTGCTAATACACCCCACGCTACGAACCACCAAATTACTGTACTAATATACTCCATGAGCCCCACGCTACCAACCGCCAAATTACTGCTAATATACCCCATGAGCCCCACGCTACCAACCGCCAAATTACTGCTAATATACCCCACGAGCCCCACGCTACCAACCGCCAAATTACTGCTAATATACCCCATGAGCCCCACGCTACCAACCGCCAAATTACTGCTAATATACCCCATGAGCCCCACGCTACCAACCGCCAAATTACTGCTAATATACCCCAAGAGCCCCACACTACCAACCGCCAAATTCCTGCTAATACACCCCATGAGCCCCACATTGCCAACTGCCTAATTACTGCTAATACACCCTATGAGCCCCACATTGCCAACCGCCAAATTACTGTGCTAATATACCCCATGAGCCCCACATTGCCAACCGCCAAATTACTGTGCTAATATACCCCATGAGCCCCACATTACCAACCGCCAAATTACTGCTAATATACCCCATGAGCCCCACATTACCAACCGCCAAATTACTGCTAATATACCCCATGAGCCCCACATTGCCAACCGCCAAATTACAGCTAATATACCCCATGAGCCCCACATTGCCAACCGCCAACTTACTGCTAATATACCCCATGAGCCCCACATTGCCAACCGCCAAATTACAGCTAATATACCCTATGAGCCCCACATTGCCAACCGCCAAATTACTGCTAATATACCCCATGAGCCCCACATTGCCAACCGCCAAATTACAGCTAATATACCCTATGAGCCCCACATTGCCAACCGCCAAATTACTGTGCTAATATACCCCATGAGCCCCACATTGCCAACCGCCAAATTACTGCTAATATACCCCATGAGCCCCACATTGCCAACCGCCAAATTACTGCTAATATACTCCATGAGCCCCACATTGCCAACCGCCAAATTACTGCTAATATACCCCATGAGCCCCATATTGCCAACCGCCAAATTACAGCTAATATACCCCATGAGCCCCACATTACCAACCGCCAAATTACTGCTAATATACCCCATGAGCCCCACATTGCCAACCGGCAAATTCCTGCTAATATACCCCATGAGTATATTAGCAGTAAGTTGGCGGTTGGTAGAGTGGGGCTCATGAGGTTTATTAGCAGTAAGTTGGCGGTTGGTAATGTGGGGCTCATGGGGTATATTAGCAGTAATTTGGCGGTTGGCAATGTGGGGCTCATGGGGTATATTAGCAGTAATTTGGCGGTTGGCAATGTGGGGCTCATGGGGTATATTAGCAGTAATTTGGCGGTTGGTAATGTGGGGCTCATGGGGTATATTAGCAGTAATTTGGCGGTTGGTAATGTGTTTGGCGCCAAATTACTGCTAATATACCCTATGAGCCCCACATTGCCAACCGCCAAATTACTGTGCTAATATACCCCATGAGCCCCACATTGCCAACCGCCAAATTACTGCTAATATACCCCATGAGCCCCACATTGCCAACCGCCAAATTACTGCTAATATACCCCATGAGCCCCACATTGCCAACCGCCAAATTACTGCTAATATACCCCATGAGCCCCATATTGCCAACCGCCAAATTACTGCTAATATACCCCATGAGCCCCACATTGCCAACCGCCAAATTACTGCTAATATACCCCATGAGCCCCACATTGGGGCTAATACACTGCTAATACACCCCACGCTACGAACCACCAAATTACTGTACTAATATACTCCATGAGCCCCACGCTACCAACCGCCAAATTACTGCTAATATACCCCATGAGCCCCACGCTACCAACCGCCAAATTACTGCTAATATACCCCATGAGCCCCACGCTACCAACCGCCAAATTACTGCTAATATACCCCAAGAGCCCCACACTACCAACCGCCAAATTCCTGCTAATACACCCCATGAGCCCCACATTGCCAACTGCCTAATTACTGCTAATACACCCTATGAGCCCCACATTGCCAACCGCCAAATTACTGTGCTAATATACCCCATGAGCCCCACATTGCCAACCGCCAAATTACTGTGCTAATATACCCCATGAGCCCCACATTACCAACCGCCAAATTACTGCTAATATACCCCATGAGCCCCACATTACCAACCGCCAAATTACTGCTAATATACCCCATGAGCCCCACATTGCCAACCGCCAAATTACAGCTAATATACCCAATGAGCCCCACATTGCCAACCGCCAACTTACTGCTAATATACCCCATGAGCCCCACATTGCCAACCGCCAAATTACAGCTAATATACCCTATGAGCCCCACATTGCCAACCGCCAAATTACTGCTAATATACCCCATGAGCCCCACATTGCCAACCGCCAAATTACAGCTAATATACCCTATGAGCCCCACATTGCCAACCGCCAAATTACTGTGCTAATATACCCCATGAGCCCCACATTGCCAACCGCCAAATTACTGCTAATATACCCCATGAGCCCCACATTGCCAACCGCCAAATTACTGCTAATATACTCCATGAGCCCCACATTGCCAACCGCCAAATTACTGCTAATATACCCCATGAGCCCCATATTGCCAACCGCCAAATTACAGCTAATATACCCCATGAGCCCCACATTACCAACCGCCAAATTACTGCTAATATACCCCATGAGCCCCACATTGCCAACCGGCAAATTCCTGCTAATATACCCCATGAGTATATTAGCAGTAAGTTGGCGGTTGGTAGAGTGGGGCTCATGAGGTTTATTAGCAGTAAGTTGGCGGTTGGTAATGTGGGGCTCATGGGGTATATTAGCAGTAATTTGGCGGTTGGCAATGTGGGGCTCATGGGGTATATTAGCAGTAATTTGGCGGTTGGCAATGTGGGGCTCATGGGGTATATTAGCAGTAATTTGACGGTTGGTAATGTGGGGCTCATGGGGTATATTAGCAGTAATTTGGCGGTTGGTAATGTGTTTGGCGCCAAATTACTGCTAATATACCCTATGAGCCCCACATTGCCAACCGCCAAATTACTGTGCTAATATACCCCATGAGCCCCACATTGCCAACCGCCAAATTACTGCTAATATACCCCATGAGCCCCACATTGCCAACCGCCAAATTACTGCTAATATACCCCATGAGCCCCACATTGCCAACCGCCAAATTACTGCTAATATACCCCATGAGCCCCATATTGCCAACCGCCAAATTACAGCTAATATACCCCATGAGCCCCACATTACCAACCGCCAAATTACTGCTAAAATACCCCATGAGCCCCACATTGCCAACCGCCAAATTACTGCTAATATACCCCACGAGCCCCACATTGCCAACCGCCAAATTACTGCTAATATACGCCATGAGCCCCACATTGCCAACCGCCAAATTACTGCTAATATACCCCATGAGCCCCACGCTACCAACCGCCAAATTACTGCTAATATACCCCATGAGCCCCACACTACCAACCACCAAATTACTGCTAATAAACCTCATGAGTCCCACGCTACCAACCGTCAACTTACTGCTAATATACCCCATCAGCCCCACATTACCAACCGCCAAATTACTGCTAATATACCCCATGAGCCCCACGCTACCAACCGCCAACTTACTGCTAATAAACCTCATGAGCCCCACATTACCAACCACCAAATTACTGCTAATATACCCCATGAGCCCCACGCTACCAACCGCCAAATTACTGCTAATATACCCCATCAGCCCCACATTACCAACCGCCAAATTACTTCTAATATACCCCATGAGCCCCACATTACCAACCGCCAAATTACTGCTAATATACCCCATGAGCCCCACATTACCAACCACCAAATTACTTCTAATATACCCCATGAGCCCCACATTACCAACCGCCAAATTACTGCTAATATACCCCATGAGCCCCACATTACCAAGCGCCAAATTACTGCTAATATACCCCATGAGCCCCACATTACCAACCACCAAATTACTTCTAATATACCCCATGAGCCCCACATTACCAACCGCCAAATTACTGCTAATATACCCCATGAGCCCCACATTACCAACCACCAAATTACTTCTAATATACCCCATGAGCCCCACATTACCAACCGCCAAATTACTGCTAATATACCCCATGAGCCCCACATTACCAAGCGCCAAATTACTGCTAATATACCCCATGAGCCCCACATTACCAACCACCAAATTACTGCTAATAAACCTCATGAGCCCCACGCTACCAACCGCCAAATTACTGCTAATATACCCCATGAGCCCCACGCTACCAACCGCCAAATTACTGCTAATATACCCCATCAGCCCCACATTACCAACCGCCAAATTACTTCTAATATACCCCATAAGCCCCACATTACCAACCGCCAAATTACTGCTAATATACCCCATGAGCCCCACATTACCAAGCGCCAAATTACTGCTAATATACCCCATGAGCCCCACATTACCAACCACCAAATTACTGCTAATAAACCTCATGAGTCCCACGCTACCAACCGCCAAATTACTGCTAATATACCCCATGAGCCCCACATTACCAACCGCCTAATTACTGCTAATAAACCTCATGAGCCCCACATTGCCAATCGCCAAATTACTGCTAATATACCCCATGAGCCCCACATTACCAACCGCCAAATTACAGCTAACATACCCCATGAGCCCCACATTACCAACCGCCAAATTACTGTTAATATACCCCATGAGCCCCACATTACCAACCGCCAAATTACTGCTAATATACCCCATGAGCCCCACATTACCAACCGCCTAATTACTGCTAATAAACCTCATGAGCCCCACATTAGCAACCGCCAAATTACTGCTAATATACCCCATGAGCCCCACATTACCAACCGCCAAATTACTGCTAATATACCCCATGAGCCCCACATTACCAACCACCAACTTACTTCCAATATACCCCATCAGCCCCACATTACCAACCGCCAAATTGCTGCTAATATACCCCATGAGCCCCACATTACCAACCACCAACTTACTGCTAATATACCCCATGAGCCTCACATTACCAACCGCCAAATTACTTCTAATAAACCTCATGAGCCCCACATTACCAACCGCCAAATTACTGCTAATATACCCCATCAGCCCCACACTACCAACCGCCAACTTACTGCTAATAAACCTCATGAGCTCCACATTACCAACCGCCAAATTACTGCTAATATACCCCATGAGTCCCACGCTACCAACCGCCAATTTACTGCTAATATACCCCATCAGCCCCATATTACCAACCGCCAAATTACTGCTAATAAACCTCATGAGTCCCACGCTACCAACCGCCAAATTACTGCTAATATACCCCATCAGCCCCACATTACCAACCGCCAAATTACTGCTAATAAACCTCATGAGTCCCACGCTACCAACGGCCAAATTACTGCTAATATACCCCATCAGCCCCACATTACCAACCGCCAAATTACTGCTAATATACCCCATCAGCCCCACATTACCAACCACCAAATTACTGCTAATACATCCCATGAGCCCCACATTACCAACCACCAAATTACTGCTAATAAACCTCATGAGTCCCACGCTACCAACCGCCAACTTACTGCTAATATACCCCATCAGCCCCACATTACCAACCGCCAAATTACTGCTAATAAACCTCATGAGTCCCACGCTACCAACCGCCAACTTACTGCTAATATACCCCATCAGCCCCACATTACCAACCGCCAACTTACTGCTAATAAACCTCATGAGTCCCACATTACCAACCGCCAAATTACTGCTAATATACCCCATCAGCCCCACATTACCAACCGCCAAATTACTGTTAATATACCCCATGAGCCCCACTTTACCAACTAATACGTGAGTGAATACATGTCTGTGTGCAGCGGAGTTGAGGGGATTAGCAAAGGCTTGCCCTCAGTTGTCCTGTTGTATCTCTTCTGCCAGCACTGTAAGCACTCTGTTCCATCAAATAATCCAACACCAAAATGTCAGCGGGTCAAGTCTGTGTTTACTGGCAGCACAAAGGCCTTTGGGATATACCCAAATACCCAAACACACCCCCGTGAAAAATCCAGAGGAACGTGAAAACACACACATCCCCTGGGAATCCATTTCCAGCTCAAGCCTCTGGTTCAAGGCCAAGTCAAGCAGAACTCATGACGAGGAAACTGGGGCGGGGCAGGGCGGGGCTTCCCAAAGAGGTGGAGAGGTGAGTCGTACGCAAAAGCGCCGGCACATTCATCTCAAATTCAGAAGACTGCGTGCGGTAATAACGAGGGTTGGAGCTCAGCCGGGGCTGTCCTATTGACCGCAGAAGGAGGCGTCGGTCCGAAGGCCCGGAGACTGACGGGCAGAGCGAGGTGTGGCTGTGGCACGCTGCTGACCCCTTCGCTGAGCGCATTACCGCAAAGCTGCTTTGGGCGCAATCGCTCCTCCACACCCGCAGGTCAGGGGTCCCGGCGGAACAGAGAGACACGCTGTTCTGTGTAAAACCCGGACCGGGGGCGGGGGCTAACGTAGCTGCCCCGCCTGCCCTCGTTTTCCTGCCCTCGTTTTCCTGCCCCAGGACGTCCTCAAAGTTACACTCAAGACGCTAATCCACTGCGAATTCCGCTAAATTTTCATTGTATGCAAACATAATAATAACCCTACAAATAACCACTGTCGTAACACATTCATAATTTGCTACATGCAGAAAAATAAGAATAACTAATAATCAATAAGAATAACTGACAGATATAATTCTGTAGCCTTCTGCAAGCTAATAAACACATTCAGAAATATTTGTTCTATTTTGCTGCTTTAACAGTTAAGGCCAGTTTATAGTCCAGCGACAGAGTGTCGCTGCGACCGACGACGTGCCATGGATGTCGCTGGTCGCAGCGACATTTGGTTTATACTTCGGGCGACTGTCGTCCTGTGGTCGCTGCGACGGTCGCTGAAGATGTCGCTGAGACATAAAATAAATTCAACTTTGACCCTGTCGCTGCCTCTGTTGTTATGGTAACGTTTGTCTCGGACAGCGGAAGCTTCGGTCGAGCTGTCAACTTACTAGCTAGCACATAAGCTAACTGTTAATGGACAGATTTCTCTGTTGGAAAAATGTGTGCGTGCAGCCATAGGGTCGGCTTACCTACCCATAGCTTACCTACCTAGCAAGCGCGTGAATATAATTATAAATGAGCACAATTTAATATTATTATTATAAATAGCCTAATAATAATAACGATGTAATTTCACCGATTGATGCTTTGCTAGAGGTTGAGAAAACGTTACAATCCAAAACAAGAAGCAGCTCGCTTTCAATGCTACAATTTAGCCTACGATAATTGTGGTTATTTATGGCGATAATTTGTCACTAATTGTGAATGGTTACAAATACACATTTGCAGCTTGACTACACATTTGTAGCGTTGTAGGCGCCTGCGAATGCATTGCAAAGTTATTTGCTTTCACAGTAGGCTAACTTAGATTTGCCAGATTAAATTTAGTGATTAGACTCAGTGACAGCCCATCTGATCCGTGGCATTCTGATAGCGAGTGAAATAGGCTACTCCACATTCTTGAACCTCATTCTCTAACTAGAGAATTGTAGGCTGCTCTCCCAATGAGTCCCGTCTTGTAGCTAGCTATTTACATCCCTAACGTAGGCTATGCCCTCCGTGCTTTTCCTACTAAATAACGTTTAATATGAGTTGCATCAATGTTATATATATATAGTATTTAAAATAGTGTAGTATAGCTGATTTACCCACAGCTTACTGTGAACTACATTCAACGTTCATTACTAGGGATAGCTGCTACGTTGGATGTGCTTTGTCTTATCTGTTCTGGAGTGACTTCGATGACGTTTCTGTATGCACTTATTGTATGTAGCTTTGGATAAAAGCGTCTGCTGTAATGACTGTAATGTAATGTAGCCTGATGTTGAGGTTTAATTACAAACGTTTTATTTGCTACCTCGTTCAAAACCCACATCCTACAAGTGTATGAAAGACGCAGTGAATGATATTTCAAACAATATACGGTGCCCTCGAAATGGACATTTATAAACTTTATTTCAGAGACCTCCGACAAAAAAAGGGGTAAAGCAAAAGACATAATGAGATGTAGGCTAGCCTATAAAAGCTGCTTCTTACTCCATTGTCCCCTGAGTGTAAACTGTCGCTGGAATGTCGCTGGAGTGCGTTTATACTTTTTGCGAACGACAACGACCACAGTGTATGTAGCGCGACAATAGAATGTTTATGAAAGTTCTGCGATTTCAGTCGAGCGACACTCTGTCGCTGGACTATAAACTGGCCTTTACAGTTAGTCATTTAGCAGACGCTCTTATCAATGGAGACACAGGGAGAGATGACATCACAGAAGGAAATGACATCACAGGGAGAAATGACATCACAGGTCACGCACCCCATTCACTCACACGCTCATACCGATGGGCAATTTAGAGTCAGTTAGCCTAACCTGCATGGAGGAAGGAAACCCACGTGGACACAAAGAGAACATGCCAACTTTTAACCCAAATGACAGGCAATTAATCGTACAGTAAACATGTGATGTTGGGTATCACCACATGCCTTTAAGTTGGGGGCGTGACCAGCGCAGGAATGCGGTCAGTACAGCAGTCAGTACAGAGCAGGAGTGCGGTCAGTACAGCGGTCAGTACAGAGCAGGAGTGCGGTCAGTACAGAGCAGGAGTGCGGTCAGTACAGAGCAGGAGTGCGGTCAGTACAGCGGTCAGTACAGAGCAGGAGTGCGGTCAGTACAGCGGTCAGTACAGAGCAGGAGTGCGGTCAGTACAGCGGTCAGTACAGAGCAGGAGTGCGGTCAGTACAGCGGTCAGTACAGCGCAGGAGTGCAGTCAGTACAGCGGTCAGTACAGCGCAGGAGTGCAGTCAGTACAGCGGTCAGTACAGCGCAGGAATGCGGTCAGTACAGCGGTCAGTACAGAGCAGGAGTGCGGTCAGTACAGCGGTCAGTACAGCGCAGGAGTGCAGTCAGTACAGCGGTCAGTACAGCGCAGGAATGCGGTCAGTACAGCGGTCAGTACAGAGCAGGAGTGCGGTCAGTACAGTGGTCAGTACAGAGCAGGAGTGCGGTCAGTACAGCGGTCAGTACAGCGCAGGAGTGCGGTCAGTACAGCGGTCAGTACAGCGCAGGAATGCGGTCAGTACAGCGGTCAGTACAGAGCAGGAGTGCGGTCAGTACAGTGGTCAGTACAGAGCAGGAGTGTGGTCAGTACAGCGGTCAGTACAGCATGCTCATTATAATCAGTACCTGGCTCACTTGTCCTTTCTCTGGCATGGACCACCACCAGAGCTAAAGAGCGGGTCCGACACGAATGAGCACACCAAGGGAGAGGGCTAGGGGGCGGGACTAACCCAAAAGAGTAGGCGGGACAGGGCTAGGGGGCGGGACTGACCCAAAAGAGTAGGCGGGACAGGGCTTGGGGGCGGGACTAACCCAAAAGAGTAGGCGGGACTGGGATAGGGGGCGGGACTAACCCAAAAGAGTAGGCGGCAGTGGGCTTCTTCATGGTCACCCAGGAGCTAATAAGGCAGGTGATCAGGCTGGGGGACACAAATCAATGGGGTTACCAGTCAGCTCTGACCCATAATGCAACAGTGTGCTATTAAACACACATAATACAACAGTGTGCTATTAAACACACACACATAACAGTGTGCTATTAAACACACATAATAAAACAGTGCACTATTAAACACACACACATAAGTGTGCTATTAAACACACATAATACAACAGTGTGCTAT
>CM056380.1:105794447-105931947 GCA_029718625.1 Synaphobranchus kaupii
ACCCATAATGCAACAGTGTGCTATTAAACACACATAATACAACAGTGTGCTATTAAACACACATAATACAACAGTGTGCTATTAAACACACATAATACAACAGTGCGCTATTAAACACACATATATAACAGTGCACTATTAAACACACATATATAACAGTGTGCTATTAAACACACACATAACAGTGTGCTATTAAACACACACACATAACAGTGTGCTATTAAACACACATAATACAACAGTGCGCTATTTAAACACACATATATAACAGTGCACTATTAAACACACATATATAACAGTGTGCTATTAAACACACACATAACAGTGTGCTATTAAACACACATATATAACAGTGTGCTATTAAACACACACATAACAGTGTGCTATTAAACACACACACACATAACAGTGTGCTATTAAACACACATAATACAACAGTGTGCTATTAAACACACATAATACAACAGTGCGCTATTAAACACACATATATAACAGTGCACTATTAAACACACATATATAACAGTGTGCTATTAAACACACACATAACAGTGTGCTATTAAACACACACACATAACAGTGTGCTATTAAACACACATAATACAACAGTGCGCTATTTAAACACACATATATAACAGTGCACTATTAAACACACATATATAACAGTGTGCTATTAAACACACACATAACAGTGTGCTATTAAACACACACACATAACAGTGTGCTATTAAACACACATAATACAACAGTGCACTATTTAAACACACATATATAACAGTGCACTATTAAACACACATATATAACAGTGTGCTATTAAATCAATCAATATCAATCAATATTTATTTATATAGCGCATTTCACAACAAGTTGTCACAATGCACTTCACAGCAAAACAGCAAAACCCAGCCTAAACTCCCCACAAGAGCAAGCCAAAGGCAACAGTGGCAAGGAAAAACTCCCTGGTGTAATTAGGAAGAAACCTTGGAAGGAACCAGACTCAATGGGGGAACCCATCCTCCTCTGGTCGGCTCAGGGTCTAGGGCTTAAGGACCAACATGGTCAAAACAGCCAATGTCCATGATAATACAATTTGCAGCAGCTAGATGACAGTCCAGATGTGGCGGCAGTGACGGTGGGGAACCGGGCGCCGATGGCGGCGGGAGCAGCTGGCAGCGGTGGTAAGGAGGGAGGGGCAAGCGGCAACGGACAGGAAGCCGGACAGCAGCTCTCGAGATGCGGGGCATAAGCCCCGCCGGCAGAATGTGAAAAAAAGAGAGAGAGAAAACAGTTAGGGGAAGTGTAATAGAGCAGCAGGAGCACCAACTGGAGGGGTGGGGGGTGGGGAAGGGGTGGGAGGGTTGGACAGGTGCCCCCGCCAGGAGTAATCTATGGCTGCATAGCTATGAAGACAGAGTTTGAGGAACCATGCAGTCATGAGAGGGAAAACAGTCCCTACCCACCTATCAAGAGCCAGCCCAGGAAGATGGGGTCACAGCTGTTGACAGGTGACAGTAAGGAAAGGATGCCACCCCACATTACTCTATGGCTAAATGCTTCTCTGGTCCTGTCTCCAGACTATAGCTCATTATAAGCCTGATCATAGAGGTGCGTTTTTAATCTAGACTTAAATATTGAGACAGTGTCTGATTCCCTTATAAGTTTTGGTAGGGTGTTCCACAGTAGTGGCGCTCTGTAAGAGAAAGCTCTACCACCCGTCAAGTTTTTAGATATTCTTGGGACTACTAGGTAGCCTGCGTCTTGGGAACGGAGTGATCTTTTTGGCTTATATGGTAAGAGCAGGTTACATATATACACTGGCGCAAGTCCATTTAAGGCTTTAAAGGTCAGAAGCAAAATCTTAAAGTCTATCCTAAACTTAATTGGTAGCCAATGAAGCGATGCTAGTACTGGGGTAATATGCTCATATTTCTTAGTTCTAGTTAAAATGCGAGCGGCTGCATTCTGTACAAGCTGGAGATTATTTAGCGAGGACTTAGGGCAGCCAGATAGCAGGGCATTACAGTAATCTAGCCTAGACGTAACAAAAGCATGGATCAGTTTCTCTGCGTCCCCTATTGATAGGAAGTGCCTTATTTTAGCTATGTTTCTTAAACACACACATAACAGTGTGCTATTAAACACACACACATAACAGTGTGCTATTAAACACACATAATACAACAGTGTGCTATTAAACACACATAATACAACAGTGTGCTATTAAACACACATAATACAACAGTGTGCTATTAAACACACATAATACAACAGTGTGCTATTAAACACACATAATACAACAGTGCGCTATTAAACACACATATATAACAGTGCACTATTAAACACACATATATAACAGTGTGCTATTAAACACACACATAACAGTGTGCTATTAAACACACACACATAACAGTGTGCTATTAAACACACATATATAACAGTGTGCTATTAAACACACACATAACAGTGTGCTATTAAACACACACACATAACAGTGTGCTATTAAACACACATATATAACAGTGTGCTATTAAACACACACATAACAGTGTGCTATTAAACACACACATAACAGTGTGCTATTAAGCACACACATAACAGTGTGCTATTAAACACACACATAACAGTGTGCTATTAAGCACACACATAACAGTGTGCTATTAAACACACACATAGCAGTAAGGGTTGCTGGATGGCTCATTCGGATAAGGCACCACACTGTGGTGTGCAGATGTGCCTTAAGGCCTCGGGTGGAATCTGGGCCGTGCCAGTCCTGGCTGTGCCCTGCTGCTCCACAGGGTGATGCACAATTGGGGTGGGAATTAGGATATATAAAGCCCCAGGTTAGGTAACAAAAAACAGGAACTAGTTTCAAAAGTTTTATCTGAATTTATTTGAATTTGTGTTTTTAGCCGTTTTGAGTATTTTTAGTTTTTCTGTTTTCTGTACAGTTTTCCTACAATATCATGTTTTGCATTTATTTTGTTTTCTGCAAATGACTGAAACATCCTATAGAAATATGGTTCTCAAGCACACACCTGAAGAGGTGGAAGACGGTGAGGTAGCTGTATGCTGTAAAGGCTGAAATAAGAAGAAAACAGGCGTTAATAAGCTATAACACTATAACGGTGTACATTACTGCACCATATAATATTAGCTTAATGCATCAATGCACAAACTATCTTATGAACTATAAACTTTGCCTACGACTTCACTGTATCACGACAGAGCAAGCTTCACTCTGCCTGATACCTGCTACCTGGAACAGAATTCAAAATGTTTTTGAATAAGATACCTTGCCCTCCCTAAGCCATTTTAGATTGCTTGTTGTGTGTCAAATGGTACTTGAATGTAACTGTTTTAATTAATTTGGCTTTGTATTTTACTTTATTTACTGTATATCATGTTATTTAGTTTATTATTTATTTCATTTTATGCACCCATGTTTTCTTGTTCTTATTCATGTATTTTATTTATCTGTTGTATTTGCTCTCGGCAGCATTGTAAATGAGGATCCGTCCTCAATGGGTTTTCCCAGTATAAATAAAGGTGTGATGACATGAACAGTGGCCATGCATTGTTCTAGGGTTATTACTTTTCGAGATTATATGCTGAAAAAATTAACATGATTAGTAAAATATCACAAAGTGGGAATATATTGTTGCTGCATCATATTTAACTGTATTGTAAGCAGATGGGGATGAGGAGGACATACCACCACTCCTCCAGAACCTCAACATCGATGATGGTCCCTTCACGGCCAGTGAGCTTGCCAGGGCGAAAACCACGCTGAAAGAGGGCAAAAGTGCCGGGCCGGATGGCATACCCCCAGAGGTCTTAAAGAGATGTGATCTAGATGACCTCATCCTACGGTTTTGCAACCTTGCTCTACTGCACAATGAGCAGCCTGAAATGTGGTCTCTATCCAACATCATCCCGGTGCCTAAAGCTGGAGACCTCTCGAAACCAGACAATTACCGAGGTATCAGTTTGACATGCATCACTGCAAAGATCTACAACCGAATGATCCTGAACCGGTTGCGGCACGCCATCGATCCTCATCTGAGGGAGAACCAAAATGGTTTTCGAGAGGGGAGAACTACCGTGGCTCAGATCTTGGCCCTAAGGAGAATAATCGAGGAGGTGAAGAAGAACAACCTGACTGCTGTACTGTGCTTCATCGATTTCAAAAAGGCATTTGACTCGATCCACAGAGGCATGATGATGAAAATCCTTAAGGCCTACGGTGTCCCTCCCAACTTACTCCGGGCAATAGAGACCATGTATGCCGGCACTAGGGCAAGGGTGGTGACCCCAGATGGCAACAGTGAGGAGTTTGACATCCTGGCTGGGGTAATGCAGGGGGACACCCTGGCCCCCTTCCTCTTCATCATAGTCTTGGACTATGCGCTCAGGAAGGCCATCAGTGGACGAGAGCAGGATCTTGGCCTCACCCTAACACCAAGGAGGTCGAGACGATACCCCACAGTAGTCCTGACAGATCTGGACTACGCAGACGACATCAGCCTGCTCTCTGACCACGTGGAACAAGCACAGGAGCTCCTGAACAGAGTGGAGTCAGAGTGTGCCAAGGTCGGCCTTTGGCTAAATGCCAAGAAGACCGAGGTTATCACATATAACATCCCATCGGAACATCCACCTCTGACAACAACAGGAGGTGTTGCTCTGAACGAAGTAAAGGACTTCAAATACCTAGGCTCATGGGTCAACTCAACTGAGCAAGATCTTAAAGTGAGGAAGGCGCTTGCGTGGAGGGCCCTGAACGGCATGGCCAGTGTATGGAGCTCCAGCCTCCCCAGACGGATCAAGCTCAGCTTCTTCTATGCAACGGTGGAGTCTGTTCTCCTGTATGGCAGCGAGTGCTGGACCCTGAAACCAACCCTGCAGAAGTCTCTAGACGGGTGCTACACCAGGATGTTGCGTGCAGTGCTTAAGATCAGCAAGAGTGAACATGTTACCAACAAGAATCTGTATGAGGGAACACCAAGGGTGAGCGAGAAAATAGCAGCCAGGAGGATGAGACTTGCAGGTCACTGTCTAAGACATCGGGAACTGCCAGCCAGCGAATTGGTGCTTTGGGAACCAACACACGGGCGCCGGTCAAGAGGCCGTCCCACATTAACATACGTGGACGTACTCAAGAAAGATGCAGGAGCGCAAAGTACCGACGAGCTGGCCAGATGTATGGAGAACCGGGATGACTGGAGGCGACGATGGAGGGCTCGTCTGAGGACGACATAGAGAGAGAGAGTAAGCTTACATATTAAATCTGACACATTTATTTAAACACGAGTTACAGAGAGCAGAAAATTAGTTAAAATCTATAAATGTTTGAAGCAAATATTTAAGAGTTTGCATTCCAAATTTCTGAGTTATTCCTAAAACACATTGGAATGCAAATAAAATGGTACAATTCACATTGGAAAAATATTTAAATAATTGCAGCCGACACTGGTGGGTCTACAATACCCTAAAATGTCCCACGTGAAACAGTGAAAGACTCTGGCCTTGTTATCTAAACTAAATATGCTAAATATGCAAGTACCACACAGGGTTAGATTAGCCAGCTTTATCTTAATGAGTAACAGGGACAATTAAGATTCATTTCATAATATATAAGTGCTAAGGCCCTAAATGCCTGGATATGTAATAATAATAATAATAATTATTATTATTATTATTATTTGTTTAGCCCATGTTCAATGCACTGTAGAGAACATAACAGAGAATTACATAATTATGGTTAATACAATTATAGTTGGCGTTCAAAAATCTAAGATCAAATACACCCAACACAATTACAATTACACATGGACTTCAGGAGAGTACAGTGAACTCAAGATATACTGTGCAAACGTGTCTAAATAGAAAGAGATGTATAATAATGGCTGTTCAAGACTCAAATGGAGACAAAACCCAGGTTAAATTCAGCATGAATAAGAAAGATTTTATAAATATCTAAATATCATCTCAATACATTTCAAAGAATCATTACCACATGACCATTGTGAAAAAAATGGTAGCAGTTCATCAGAGATGGGAGTTGTAGTCTTGGGCATTGAAAAATCTGTGAATATCCAATGTTGCTTGATATTCAGCAGCGGAGACGACAATTACAGGTGAAAACTGGGCTTCCGAAACAAAACATGCTTCTGATTTAGAAACAGAAAACACTCACAAATTTACAATCAAATCAATTCAGTGAATATATATATCAGGCATTAATATAGATAACGTTTTCTGTTTACCATCGGGAGTGCAGCTGTTTGGCTGCATCTCTCGGGTGGAGGATTAAGCTACCCGCTGTAGCAAAGCCACTGTGTCTATTTTCCACACAAACGAAAGGTCCGTTGTGACTGAGCTGATTGGGCTCAATCCCAGCTGCAGTTTGGCGTGGCGGTTACATGATACGGCCCCAGGATGTGGGGGAAGCAGAGTGTCCTGTCGTTTCCAGGCTGCCAAACGTGCGAAAGTGCCGCTGGACATTTAGAGATTACGCTCATTTGACGTTTAGGTCCGGCGGTAAGCTGTATGCGCTTTAGAGAAGATTTGCATGGGGGCATAATTGTGTTTACACACACCATCTTGACATGTTTAATCAACTCTGCTGATGTGATCCATCGGCAGGCCTACAGCAAGCTGCTCTGACCCGCCACTCGTTCCAAACATGCCATTTACGCTAAAACAAAAACCTATGGATTTAATTAAAAAATTTACGTAAATCTTATTGGAAGGCCAATGACTGAGCTATGCAGTAATCTATTCCACACACACCAAAATGAGTCTTCACCTGAAAAAATAGCAACTATGTTAAGACACATATGAAGGATTTGAGGAAAAAATACTTCCACAAGTCGGCATATTATGTGTTCGACATAAAACTAGGTACCAGAGCATGTGACCGAGGTAGAGTAACTTCCAAATGTGGTGCGGGTATAAAATACGTTTCCCATTATTACGCTTTGATCAGTTTGAAAAACCTTAATTCCATATTTGTGAAACTAACGAAGAGAAAACAACATAGAATATTAAACAAAGACAACAAGGCGGAAGTAGACCTAACACCCGCTGCACAGTAACACATATTGTTTGTTTAATAATAGTCAGCTAGGCCAGAAATCTAATCCTCTCATGAAGCTGAATGAGCACCTGTTATAGGAAATGTGCCAGAGAAAAACGCACGCGTGGACAAAGGCGGTTAGCCGTGGAACGTGGAAACGCATAAGCTAGGCCTAGCATAAGCGCAGCTATATACATCAAAAAAAGGGGCGGAAAACCCTGAAGTGAGTGTAGATGTTGTAACGTACGATGAGCGGATTAAGGTCACTTGCGCATGTATACAGGACAGATCAATCAAGACAAAAGAATGAAGGTAAATGAAACCAGATTTGGAAATAAATTTTTAATGTTGTCTGTGGGACAGACAACCCCGCTCGATTGGGCCCTGCCGTTGGCTTCCTCCAGCGCCCCCCCCCCGGCCCCCCCCTCGGGGGACAGATTGCTTGCATTAACCACTGGCTGGTTATAAGCAGGATAAGCAGAAGTTAAAAGGAACTTTGCCCCCCCCCCCCTCCCCCCCTCTATTAATTCAGAGGGGTATCATCTTTCGCCTGGGTGGCCCTGGGACGGGCCGGCCCCCATTACGGCGATGAGGAAGCGTTCGATCCCCGGGGGGGGGGGGGCGGGGGCCCAGGTCCGTTTTCGTGTTTCAGGGAAAGGGGGTTTGATTTGCAAACTGCAGCACTCTGCTGTCATCGCTGTGCAGAAACAGGCATCGACCGGGTGGGGCTCCGGTGTCCGCTAACGCAGCATATTAAACAGAAAAAGGGCCCAACGATAGATTGCTCCATATGTAAACTAAAAGCTTTATTGACTGACTACACAGGCACACCTGACGGGGGAAACCCGAGCCGATAAAAGGAAGCGCTCTCTCCGGGCCGGGACCGGCCAGGGCCCCCGCGCCGCGCCCACGTTAGCGGATGGCGGATGGCAGTGCTCGCCATACCGGGCGTGTCCTCCACAGGTCTGCAGCCACAGTGCATTGTCACAACATGGCACCCGAGCCAACGGCTATGCGCCGCCACTGCACTGCTGTTTACATCTGCCGTTTGGCGGTCAGTCACACCCCCCCGGCCAATAACGACCCCCCCCCCCCCCCACCGCTAGCCCTCCCAAACCTACGCCATTCGTCGAACGGACTGGAGGTTACTACACCTCACACTACCATAAATGCTAAAAGGCTAGGCGGCATATGATTACACGTAAATAGTGTTGAATTAACCCTTTGATGTGACAGACTGGAGTACCAGAAACGCTGGCTATTTCCTACAGTGTTCACGCTTACCATTTTTTTACCGTCATATTTTCATCATAAAACCATTTAATTAAGCTATAGAAAATGTCGCCATGTTCAAACATGTACAACTGCTATGTTTGTGCTGCTATGTTTGTGCTGCTATGTTTGTGGTTTTAAACCCTCAGGAAAAAAAGGGTTTAAAAACCAAGAAACCAAGAAAAGTAGTAAAGATGGAAACCAGAGCATTTACGTCTAGAGCCGGAACGTTCCGGAACGTTCTAGAGCCGGAACGTCTAGAGCCGGAACGTTCTAGAGCCGGAACGTCTAGAACCGGAACGTTCTAGAGCCGGAACGTTGTAGAGCCGGAACGTTCTAGAGCCGGAACGTTCTGTTCAAAGCGCTGAATGTTCCTCAAGGCAAAAGAAGCAGAGAGAAGGATATGGATATTATATGATTATATACATATCTGCATGTTATCTGTATTTAAATGTCACAAACAAATGGGGAGAAACAGCTAAATGTATGAACACATCAAGTCTACGGTGGCAGACAGAGAATGTGGATGTTTCTCGTTTTTCGATGGCGTCAAAGCTGTCCGTCGTGTTTGAAAGCGTTTAAAAACCTAAGAGGCTTAGTCTGAGGTTTGCAGACTCTGTGTATCTGAAAAATTATACCCAAGACACACATATATAGATTTATTGGGATTAAAAGCAAGAGTCTTGATTGCACTGAACAAAAGTCGTATGGAGAGGTCAGAAAGGTTAAAGAGGACAGGCCCATTTTGTTATACATGCACAGGGTCCATATGGTCAGGCTCACCCCAGTCTGGCTGTCCAGTGCTTATGGGAATATGGTAATATTATTATATTATCATATGGCTGCATCATGGAGTCCATTTGACTCCATTTAAAAATGTATAAATTCAAAGGCAGCCGCTAATTAAATGCTGAAACGTTTGTTCACAAAATGGACAGCAAGAGATTAAGATTAATATTAATAATAATACTAATAATACAATCCTGAGGAACACTGTCAGTAGGGATTGTGTCCAAATTATGAACAAAAAGCAAAGAGCAATAAATGTACAAAAAAAGAAAGATTATGCACAAACGACATAATACTCAGTTTCCAGACATCCTCTGGCAAAAATGAGCATCTAGATCAGTCAGCCAAGTACTCAAGCACAACACATCAAGCAGAAAATATATCGTCTTTGTGTGTCCTGTGAGTGGGGTGCTGAGCTCTGTGTGATCAAAAAAATGTCAAAATATTTTTCTCTCCGATTATCTCAAATAACCCAGGGCTGAATGATAAGGGGTCGCCCCAGTGTTCCAGATTAATTTGAACATTTCATTTGCGTTAGTGTTCCTTCCACAGTTCCCCACTGCAGGGACAACAGGGATAGCTCATATACACCCCTAAAACAGGCGCAGTTAGCGTGTAGCTCAGGTTAAAGCACTCATATACACCCCTAAAACAGGCGCAGTTAGTGTGTAGCTCAGGTTAAAGCACTCATATACACCCCTAAAACAGGCGCAGTTAGCGTGTAGCTCAGGTTAAAGCACTCATATACACCCCTAAAACAGGCGCAGTTAGCGTGTAGCTCAGGTTAAAGCACTCATATACACCCCTAAAACAGGCGCAGTTAGCGTGTAGCTCAGGTTAAAGCACTCATATACACCGCTAAAACAGGCACAGTTAGCGTGTAGCTCAGGTTAAAGCACTCATATACACCCCTAAAACAGGCGCAGTTAGCGGGTAGCTCAGGTTAAAGCACTCATATACACCCCTAAAACAGGCGCAGTTAGCGTGTAGCTCAGGTTAAAGCACTCATATACACCGCTAAAACAGGCACAGTTAGCGTGTAGCTCAGGTTAAAGCACTCATATACACCCCTAAAACAGGCGCAGTTAGCGGGTAGCTCAGGTTAAAGCATTTCCTCACAAACCAGTGGCCCTGTGTTTATGTTACAGTCACACTTACTGGCAGTAAAAACAGACAGAAACTGGTCTGGTACGAAACCACAATTTCAAAGGACCTTTCTCTGGCCTGAGACAACAAGGAAGAAAATATCAATATCTCCAAATGTGCACAGTGATGCTGAATGGCACACTTTGAGGAAAAGGAGAAAGGAAGAGGGTCTCAAAGCCAGATGGTGGGGAGAACCCTACACTTTAAGTGGCCTGACAGCAATGAAAACATGAACACAAGCCCTCAGGAACTTCTCAATGACTCTAATGCGTCCGCCCGAGATGAGCTCATCTCTCCAGCTCTGACTGGCTAAACAATCTCTCTCTTATTTTACACCACGTCGCACGTGCAGTTTTACAGCAGTGCGCATTTGAGCATGCTCAATCATGTTATAATGCTGAACACAAGGTTTTCTTTCAAACAACAGATCGATCGATCCAAGACAAATACTATTTATGTTATGCCCCACAAGGTTATCAATTTACCAGCAACTTTATATTTGTGGCCGTGCATCATATACAGTAAGTCCAGCATTTATTCATCAGTTGGGTAAATATCTAGTTAGATGGCTAATGTTAGATACCTACGTTTGATTATTCAAATTTTCCTGAGCATCACATAGGCTAGCTACATCATGCATTCATTTGGAGAGTAAGTACATAGGCTAGCTACATCATGCATTCATTTGGAGAGTAAGTACATAGGCTAGCTACATCATGCATTCATTTGGAGAGTAAGTAAAGCTAGCTGGTCATGCTAGGTACAGTTGAAGTCAGACGTTTACATACACTTAGGTTGAAGTCATTAAAACTCATTTTTTACCACTCCACAGATTTCATGTTAGCAAACTATAGTGTTGGCAAGTCAGTTAGGACATCGGTGCAAATCAATCCCAGAACAATAGCAAAGGACCTTGTGAAGATGCTGGAGGGAACAGGTACAAAAGTCTCTATATCCACAGTAAAACGAGTCCTATATCGACATAACCTGAAAGGCTGCTCAGCAAGGAAGAAGCCACTACTCCAAAACCGCCATAAAAAAGCCAGACTAGTTTGCAACTGCACATGGGGACAGAGATCTTACTTTTTGGAGAAATGTCCTCTGGTCTGATTAAACAAAAATGTAACTGTTTGGCCATAATGACCATCATTATGTTTGGAGGAAAAAGGGTGAGGCTTGCAAGCCAAAGAACACCATCCCAACCGTGAAGCACAGGGGTGGCAGCATCATGTTGTGGGGGTGCACTGCTGCAGGAGGGACTGGTGCACTTCATAAAATAGATGGTATCATGAGGAAGGAAAATTATGTGGATATATTGAAGCAACATCTCAAGACATCAGCCAGGAAGTTAAAGCTTGGTCGCAAATGACTCTTCCAAATGGACAATGACCCAAAGCATAATTCCAAAGTTGTGGCAAAATGGCTTAAGGACAACAAAGTCAAGGTATTGGAGTGGCCATCACAAATCCCATCAAAAATTTGTGGGCAGAACTGAAAAAGCGTGTGCAAACAAGGAAGCCTACAAACCTGACTCAGTTACACCAGTTCTGTCAGGAGGAATGGGCCAAAATTCCAGCAACATATTGTGAGAAGCTAGTGGAAGGCTACCTGAAACGTTTGACCCAAGTAAAACAATTTAAAGGCAATGCTACTAAATACTAACAGAGTGTATGTAAACTTCTGACCCACTGGGAATGTGATGAAAGAAATAAAAGCTGAAATAAATAATTCTCTCTACTATTATTCTGACATTTCACATTCTTAAAATAAAGTTGTGATCCTAACTGACCTAAGACAGGGAATGTTTACTAGGATTAAATTTCAGGAATTGTGAGAAACTGAGTTTAAATGGATTTGGCTAAGGTGTATGTAAACTTTCAACTTCAACTGTACATTCATGCATTATGAGAAAGATAAGCACAGCCTGCTAACTGCTAGTAGTTCAGTGTTTTCAATGGACAGCAAGACAATGATGACATTTTTTAAAGTACTAAATGTAATCTTCTAAGGATGAAGATAAATAAAAAATAAATAGGCTTTTAACCAGAAGTTTGTCCCTGCAAAAGTCAGTTGTTTTTGTTCTTCTTAATAACTTGGTGCCCAACACAGGATTGTGTAGCGGCAGCCATTTTAAGGGTCATTCCAAGAAAAAAAACAAAATCCCTTCAAAGGGAAGTGTTTTTTTGTTTTTGTTTAACACTCAGATCTCCCTGGGCTGTGTGAGTGTGACCACAAACCTCATTCTATGCATCAAGTGAAAAAGTTAGCTAGCTAGCCTGGCACTAAGCACTGGGCAGCTGAGAGATTATTAAAATAATTAAACTCCTGAATACGGCAGTCATCATAAACACCCTGACCCCCGTCACACCCACCAGGACAAGTCCCCGTCTGCAGTGCTGGAGGGGCGGGGCTGTACCAGGGGGTTAGACTGCAGTGCTGGAGGGGCAGGGCTGTACCAGGGGGTTAGACTGCAGTGCTGGAGGGGCGGGGCTGTACCAGGGGGTTAGACTGCAGTGCTGGAGGGGCAGGGCTGTACCAGGGGGTTAGACTGCAGTGCTGGAGGGGCAGTGTCTCATGGTTTCAGCGCGGTGAATAATTCAAGTGGTCTGATTGGCTAAGGAGCCCCGGCACTTTACTGAAAGGCGTAAATTGGCTGCATTAGAAAGGAACAGAAATAAGAGCCCTGCAGGAAGGGGGGGTAGGGGTAAACCCCCCCCGCTGTGCTGAGCGGTCATGTGACCCCTGTGTTTGGGGAGGGACACGAGGGGGCCGGGGGCGTGTTTGACCTCGTTTCGCTCGGCTGCTCTCAGCTGTGTGGCTGCGTGGGACGCAGACACCGGAACGTTCCGGACCGCAGGGAGCCGCCGCTGCTGACGGGTCCTGCTGCAGCACTGAGCTGGAGCCCAAACCGCCCAGCCCGCTAATCTACACCAGCGCTGAGCTCCAGCCCAAACCGCCCAGCCCGCTAATCTACACCACCGCTGAGCTTCAGCCCAAACCGCTCAGTCCGCTAATCTACACCAGCGCTGAGCTCCAGCCCAAACCGCCCAGCCCGCTAATCTACACCACCGCTGAGCTTCAGCCCAAACCGCTCAGCCCGCTAATCTACACCAGCGCTGAGCTCCAGCCCAAACCGCCCTGCCTGCTAATCTACACCAGCGCTGAGCTCCAGCCCAAACCGCCCAGCCCGCTAATCTACACCAGCGCTGAGCTCCAGCCCAAACCGCCCAGCCCGCTAATCTACACCAGCGCTGAGCTCCAGCCCAAACCGCCCTGCCCGCTAATCTACACCAGCGCTGAGCTCCAGCCCAAACCGCCCAGCCCGCTAATCTACACCAGCGCTGAGCTCCAGCCCAAACCGCCCAGCCCGCTAATCTACACCAGCGCTGAGCTCCAGCCCAAACCGCCCAGCCCGCTAATCTACACCAGCGCTGAGCTCCAGCCCAAACCGCCCAGCCCGCTAATCTACACCAGCGCTGAGCTCCAGCCCAAACCGCCCAGCCCGCTAATCTACACCAGCGCTGAGCTCCAGGCCAAACCGCCCAAACCGCTAATCTACACCAGCGCTGAGCTCCAGCCCAAACCGCCCAGCCCGCTAATCTACACCAGCGCTGAGCTCCAGCCCAAACCGCCCAGCCCGCTAATCTACACCAGCGCTGAGCTCCAGCCCAAACCGCCCAAACCGCTAATCTACACCAGCGCTGAGCTCCAGCCCAAACCGCCCAGCCCGCTAATCTACACCAGCGCTGAGCTCCAACCCAAACCGCCCTGCTAATCTACACCAGCGCTGAGCTTCAGCCCAAACCGCTCAGCCCGCTAATCTACACCAGCGCTGAGCTCCAGCCCAAACCGCCCAAACCGCTAATCTACACCAGCGCTGAGCTCCAGCCCAAACCGCCCAAACCGCTAATCTACACCAGCGCTGAGCTCCAGCCCAAACCGCCCAGCCCGCTAATCTACACCAGCGCTGAGCTCCAGCCCAAACCGCCGAGCCCGCTAATCTACACCAGCGCTGAGCTCCAGCCCAAACCGCCCAAACCGCTAATCTACACCAGCACTGAGCTCCAGCCCAAACCGCCCAGCCCGCTAAACTACACCAGCGCTGAGCTCCAGCCCAAACCGCTCAGCCCGCTAATCTACACCACCGCTGAGCTTCAGCCCAAACCGCTCAGCCCGCTAATCTACACCAGCGCTGAGCTCCAGCCCAAACCGCCCTGCCTGCTAATCTACACCAGCGCTGAGCTCCAGCCCAAACCGCCCAAACCGCTAATCTACACCAGCGCTGAGCTCCAGCCCAAACCGCCCTGCCTGCTAATCTACACCAGCGCTGAGCTCCAGCCCAAACCGCCCAGCCCGCTAATCTACACCAGCGCTGAGCTCCAGCCCAAACCGCCCAAACCGCTAATCTACACCAGCGCTGAGCTCCAGCCCAAACCGCCCAGCCCGCTAATCTACACCAGCGCTGAGCTCCAACCCAAACCGCCCTGCTAATCTACACCAGCGCTGAGCTTCAGCCCAAACCGCTCAGCCCGCTAATCTACACCAGCGCTGAGCTCCAGCCCAAACCGCCCAAACCGCTAATCTACACCAGCGCTGAGCTCCAGCCCAAACCGCTAATCTACACCAGCGCTGAGCTCCAGCCCAAACCGCCCAGCCCGCTAATCTACACCAGCGCTGAGCTCCAGCCCAAACCGCCGAGCCCGCTAATCTACACCAGCGCTGAGCTCCAGCCCAAACCGCCCAAACCGCTAATCTACACCAGCGCTGAGCTCCAGCCCAAACCGCTCAGCCCGCTAATCTACACCACCGCTGAGCTTCAGCCCAAACCGCTCAGCCCGCTAATCTACACCAGCGCTGAGCTCCAGCCCAAACCGCCCTGCCTGCTAATCTACACCAGCGCTGAGCTCCAGCCCAAACCGCCCAAACCGCTAATCTACACCAGCGCTGAGCTCCAGCCCAAACCGCCCTGCCTGCTAATCTACACCAGCGCTGAGCTCCAGCCCAAACCGCCCAGCCCGCTAATCTACACCAGCGCTGAGCTCCAGCCCAAACCGCCCTGCCCGCTAATCTACACCAGCGCTGAGCTCCAGCCCAAACCGCCCTGCTAATCTACACCAGCGCTGAGCTCCAGCCCAAACCGCTCAGCCCGCTAATCTACACCAGCGCTGAGCTCCAGCCCAAACCGCTCAGCCCGCTAATCTACACCAGCGCTGAGCTCCAGCCCAAACCGCCCTGCCTGCTAATCTACACCAGCGCTGAGCTCCAGCCCAAACCGCCCAGCCCGCTAATCTACACCAGCGCTGAGCTCCAGCCCAAACCGTCCTGCCCGCTAATCTACACCAGCGCTGAGCTCCAGCCCAAACCGCCCTGCTAATCTACACCAGCGCTGAGCTCCAGCCCAAACCGCTCAGCCCGCTAATCTACACCAGCGCTGAGCTTCAGCCCAAACCGCCCTGCCTGCTAATCTACACCAGCGCTGAGCTCCAGCCCAAACCGCCCAGCCCGCTAATCTACACCAGCGCTGAGCTCCAGCCCAAACCGCTCAGCCCGCTAATCTACACCAGCGCTGAGCTCCAGCCCAAACCGCCCAGCCCGCTAATCTACACCAGCGCTGAGCTCCAGCCCAAACCGCTCAGCCCGCTAATCTACACCAGCGCTGAGCTCCAGCCCAAACCGCCCAGCCCGCTAATCTACACCAGCGCTGAGCTCCAACCCAAACCGCCCAGCCCGCTAATCTACACCAGCGCTGAGCTCCAGCCCAAACCGCCCTGCCTGCTAATCTACACCAGCGCTGAGCTCCAGCCCAAACCGCCCAGCCCGCTAATCTACACCAGCGCTGAGCTCCAGCCCAAACCGCCCTGCCTGCTAATCTACACCAGCGCTGAGCTCCAGCCCAAACCGCCCAGCCCGCTAATCTACACCAGCGCTGAGCTCCAGCCCAAACCGCCCTGCCCGCTAATCTACACCAGCGCTGAGCTCCAGCCCAAACCGCCCAGCCCGCTAATCTACACCAGCGCTGAGCTCCAGCCCAAACCGCTCAGCCCGCTAATCTACACCAGCGCTGAGCTCCAGCCCAAACCGCCCAGCCCGCTAATCTACACCAGCGCTGAGCTCCAGCCCAAACCGCCCTGCCTGCTAATCTACACCAGCGCTGAGCTCCAGCCCAAACCGCCCAGCCCGCTAATCTACACCAGCGCTGAGCTCCAGCCCAAACCGCCCAAACCGCTAATCTACACCAGCGCTGAGCTCCAGCCCAAACCGCCCAGCCCGCTAATCTACACCAGCGCTGAGCTCGTTCCTAAAGGCCGCTGCTAATCTACACCAGCGCTGAGCTCCAACCCAAACCGCCCAGCCCGCTAATCTACACCAGCGCTGAGCTCCAGCCCAAACCGCCCAAACCGCTAATCTACACCAGCGCTGAGCTCCAGCCCAAACCGCCCAGCCCGCTAATCTACACCAGCGCTGAGCTCCAGCCCAAACCGCCCAGCCCGCTAATCTACACCACCGCTGAGCTTCAGCCCAAACCGCTCAGTCCGCTAATCTACACCAGCGCTGAGCTCCAGCCCAAACCGCCCAGCCCGCTAATCTACACCACCGCTGAGCTTCAGCCCAAACCGCTCAGCCCGCTAATCTACACCAGCGCTGAGCTCCAGCCCAAACCGCCCTGCCTGCTAATCTACACCAGCGCTGAGCTCCAGCCCAAACCGCCCAGCCCGCTAATCTACACCAGCGCTGAGCTCCAGCCCAAACCGCCCAGCCCGCTAATCTACACCAGCGCTGAGCTCCAGCCCAAACCGCCCTGCCCGCTAATCTACACCAGCGCTGAGCTCCAGCCCAAACCGCCCAGCCCGCTAATCTACACCAGCGCTGAGCTCCAGCCCAAACCGCCCAGCCCGCTAATCTACACCAGCGCTGAGCTCCAGCCCAAACCGCCCAGCCCGCTAATCTACACCAGCGCTGAGCTCCAGCCCAAACCGCCCAGCCCGCTAATCTACACCAGCGCTGAGCTCCAGCCCAAACCGCCCAGCCCGCTAATCTACACCAGCGCTGAGCTCCAGGCCAAACCGCCCAAACCGCTAATCTACACCAGCGCTGAGCTCCAGCCCAAACCGCCCAGCCCGCTAATCTACACCAGCGCTGAGCTCCAGCCCAAACCGCCCAGCCCGCTAATCTACACCAGCGCTGAGCTCCAGCCCAAACCGCCCAAACCGCTAATCTACACCAGCGCTGAGCTCCAGCCCAAACCGCCCAGCCCGCTAATCTACACCAGCGCTGAGCTCCAACCCAAACCGCCCTGCTAATCTACACCAGCGCTGAGCTTCAGCCCAAACCGCTCAGCCCGCTAATCTACACCAGCGCTGAGCTCCAGCCCAAACCGCCCAAACCGCTAATCTACACCAGCGCTGAGCTCCAGCCCAAACCGCCCAAACCGCTAATCTACACCAGCGCTGAGCTCCAGCCCAAACCGCCCAGCCCGCTAATCTACACCAGCGCTGAGCTCCAGCCCAAACCGCCGAGCCCGCTAATCTACACCAGCGCTGAGCTCCAGCCCAAACCGCCCAAACCGCTAATCTACACCAGCACTGAGCTCCAGCCCAAACCGCCCAGCCCGCTAAACTACACCAGCGCTGAGCTCCAGCCCAAACCGCTCAGCCCGCTAATCTACACCACCGCTGAGCTTCAGCCCAAACCGCTCAGCCCGCTAATCTACACCAGCGCTGAGCTCCAGCCCAAACCGCCCTGCCTGCTAATCTACACCAGCGCTGAGCTCCAGCCCAAACCGCCCAAACCGCTAATCTACACCAGCGCTGAGCTCCAGCCCAAACCGCTCAGCCCGCTAATCTACACCAGCGCTGAGCTCCAGCCCAAACCGCCCAGCCCGCTAATCTACACCAGCGCTGAGCTCCAACCCAAACCGCCCAGCCCGCTAATCTACACCAGCGCTGAGCTCCAGCCCAAACCGCCCTGCCTGCTAATCTACACCAGCGCTGAGCTCCAGCCCAAACCGCCCAGCCCGCTAATCTACACCAGCGCTGAGCTCCAGCCCAAACCGCCCTGCCTGCTAATCTACACCAGCGCTGAGCTCCAGCCCAAACCGCCCAGCCCGCTAATCTACACCAGCGCTGAGCTCCAGCCCAAACCGCCCTGCCCGCTAATCTACACCAGCGCTGAGCTCCAGCCCAAACCGCCCAGCCCGCTAATCTACACCAGCGCTGAGCTCCAGCCCAAACCGCTCAGCCCGCTAATCTACACCAGCGCTGAGCTCCAGCCCAAACCGCCCAGCCCGCTAATCTACACCAGCGCTGAGCTCCAGCCCAAACCGCCCTGCCTGCTAATCTACACCAGCGCTGAGCTCCAGCCCAAACCGCCCAGCCCGCTAATCTACACCAGCGCTGAGCTCCAGCCCAAACCGCCCAAACCGCTAATCTACACCAGCGCTGAGCTCCAGCCCAAACCGCCCAGCCCGCTAATCTACACCAGCGCTGAGCTCGTTCCTAAAGGCCGCTGCTAATCTACACCAGCGCTGAGCTCCAACCCAAACCGCCCAGCCCGCTAATCTACACCAGCGCTGAGCTCCAGCCCAAACCGCCCAAACCGCTAATCTACACCAGCGCTGAGCTCCAGCCCAAACCGCCCAGCCCGCTAATCTACACCAGCGCTGAGCTCCAGCCCAAACCGCCCAGCCCGCTAATCTACACCACCGCTGAGCTTCAGCCCAAACCGCTCAGTCCGCTAATCTACACCAGCGCTGAGCTCCAGCCCAAACCGCCCAGCCCGCTAATCTACACCACCGCTGAGCTTCAGCCCAAACCGCTCAGCCCGCTAATCTACACCAGCGCTGAGCTCCAGCCCAAACCGCCCTGCCTGCTAATCTACACCAGCGCTGAGCTCCAGCCCAAACCGCCCAGCCCGCTAATCTACACCAGCGCTGAGCTCCAGCCCAAACCGCCCAGCCCGCTAATCTACACCAGCGCTGAGCTCCAGCCCAAACCGCCCTGCCCGCTAATCTACACCAGCGCTGAGCTCCAGCCCAAACCGCCCAGCCCGCTAATCTACACCAGCGCTGAGCTCCAGCCCAAACCGCCCAGCCCGCTAATCTACACCAGCGCTGAGCTCCAGCCCAAACCGCCCAGCCCGCTAATCTACACCAGCGCTGAGCTCCAGCCCAAACCGCCCAGCCCGCTAATCTACACCAGCGCTGAGCTCCAGCCCAAACCGCCCAGCCCGCTAATCTACACCAGCGCTGAGCTCCAGGCCAAACCGCCCAAACCGCTAATCTACACCAGCGCTGAGCTCCAGCCCAAACCGCCCAGCCCGCTAATCTACACCAGCGCTGAGCTCCAGCCCAAACCGCCCAGCCCGCTAATCTACACCAGCGCTGAGCTCCAGCCCAAACCGCCCAAACCGCTAATCTACACCAGCGCTGAGCTCCAGCCCAAACCGCCCAGCCCGCTAATCTACACCAGCGCTGAGCTCCAACCCAAACCGCCCTGCTAATCTACACCAGCGCTGAGCTTCAGCCCAAACCGCTCAGCCCGCTAATCTACACCAGCGCTGAGCTCCAGCCCAAACCGCCCAAACCGCTAATCTACACCAGCGCTGAGCTCCAGCCCAAACCGCCCAAACCGCTAATCTACACCAGCGCTGAGCTCCAGCCCAAACCGCCCAGCCCGCTAATCTACACCAGCGCTGAGCTCCAGCCCAAACCGCCGAGCCCGCTAATCTACACCAGCGCTGAGCTCCAGCCCAAACCGCCCAAACCGCTAATCTACACCAGCACTGAGCTCCAGCCCAAACCGCCCAGCCCGCTAAACTACACCAGCGCTGAGCTCCAGCCCAAACCGCTCAGCCCGCTAATCTACACCACCGCTGAGCTTCAGCCCAAACCGCTCAGCCCGCTAATCTACACCAGCGCTGAGCTCCAGCCCAAACCGCCCTGCCTGCTAATCTACACCAGCGCTGAGCTCCAGCCCAAACCGCCCAAACCGCTAATCTACACCAGCGCTGAGCTCCAGCCCAAACCGCCCTGCCTGCTAATCTACACCAGCGCTGAGCTCCAGCCCAAACCGCCCAGCCCGCTAATCTACACCAGCGCTGAGCTCCAGCCCAAACCGCCCAAACCGCTAATCTACACCAGCGCTGAGCTCCAGCCCAAACCGCCCAGCCCGCTAATCTACACCAGCGCTGAGCTCCAACCCAAACCGCCCTGCTAATCTACACCAGCGCTGAGCTTCAGCCCAAACCGCTCAGCCCGCTAATCTACACCAGCGCTGAGCTCCAGCCCAAACCGCCCAAACCGCTAATCTACACCAGCGCTGAGCTCCAGCCCAAACCGCTAATCTACACCAGCGCTGAGCTCCAGCCCAAACCGCCCAGCCCGCTAATCTACACCAGCGCTGAGCTCCAGCCCAAACCGCCGAGCCCGCTAATCTACACCAGCGCTGAGCTCCAGCCCAAACCGCCCAAACCGCTAATCTACACCAGCGCTGAGCTCCAGCCCAAACCGCTCAGCCCGCTAATCTACACCACCGCTGAGCTTCAGCCCAAACCGCTCAGCCCGCTAATCTACACCAGCGCTGAGCTCCAGCCCAAACCGCCCTGCCTGCTAATCTACACCAGCGCTGAGCTCCAGCCCAAACCGCCCAAACCGCTAATCTACACCAGCGCTGAGCTCCAGCCCAAACCGCCCTGCCTGCTAATCTACACCAGCGCTGAGCTCCAGCCCAAACCGCCCAGCCCGCTAATCTACACCAGCGCTGAGCTCCAGCCCAAACCGCCCTGCCCGCTAATCTACACCAGCGCTGAGCTCCAGCCCAAACCGCCCTGCTAATCTACACCAGCGCTGAGCTCCAGCCCAAACCGCTCAGCCCGCTAATCTACACCAGCGCTGAGCTCCAGCCCAAACCGCTCAGCCCGCTAATCTACACCAGCGCTGAGCTCCAGCCCAAACCGCCCTGCCTGCTAATCTACACCAGCGCTGAGCTCCAGCCCAAACCGCCCAGCCCGCTAATCTACACCAGCGCTGAGCTCCAGCCCAAACCGTCCTGCCCGCTAATCTACACCAGCGCTGAGCTCCAGCCCAAACCGCCCTGCTAATCTACACCAGCGCTGAGCTCCAGCCCAAACCGCTCAGCCCGCTAATCTACACCAGCGCTGAGCTTCAGCCCAAACCGCCCTGCCTGCTAATCTACACCAGCGCTGAGCTCCAGCCCAAACCGCCCAGCCCGCTAATCTACACCAGCGCTGAGCTCCAGCCCAAACCGCTCAGCCCGCTAATCTACACCAGCGCTGAGCTCCAGCCCAAACCGCCCAGCCCGCTAATCTACACCAGCGCTGAGCTCCAGCCCAAACCGCTCAGCCCGCTAATCTACACCAGCGCTGAGCTCCAGCCCAAACCGCCCAGCCCGCTAATCTACACCAGCGCTGAGCTCCAACCCAAACCGCCCAGCCCGCTAATCTACACCAGCGCTGAGCTCCAGCCCAAACCGCCCTGCCTGCTAATCTACACCAGCGCTGAGCTCCAGCCCAAACCGCCCAGCCCGCTAATCTACACCAGCGCTGAGCTCCAGCCCAAACCGCCCTGCCTGCTAATCTACACCAGCGCTGAGCTCCAGCCCAAACCGCCCAGCCCGCTAATCTACACCAGCGCTGAGCTCCAGCCCAAACCGCCCTGCCCGCTAATCTACACCAGCGCTGAGCTCCAGCCCAAACCGCCCAGCCCGCTAATCTACACCAGCGCTGAGCTCCAGCCCAAACCGCTCAGCCCGCTAATCTACACCAGCGCTGAGCTCCAGCCCAAACCGCCCAGCCCGCTAATCTACACCAGCGCTGAGCTCCAGCCCAAACCGCCCTGCCTGCTAATCTACACCAGCGCTGAGCTCCAGCCCAAACCGCCCAGCCCGCTAATCTACACCAGCGCTGAGCTCCAGCCCAAACCGCCCAAACCGCTAATCTACACCAGCGCTGAGCTCCAGCCCAAACCGCCCAGCCCGCTAATCTACACCAGCGCTGAGCTCGTTCCTAAAGGCCGCTGCTAATCTACACCAGCGCTGAGCTCCAACCCAAACCGCCCAGCCCGCTAATCTACACCAGCGCTGAGCTCCAGCCCAAACCGCCCAAACCGCTAATCTACACCAGCGCTGAGCTCCAGCCCAAACCGCCCAGCCCGCTAATCTACACCAGCGCTGAGCTCCAGCCCAAACCGCCCAAACCGCTAATCTACACCAGCGCTGAGCTCCAGCCCAAACCGCCCTGCCTGCTAATCTACACAAGCGCTGAGCTCCAGCCCAAACCGCCCTGCTAATCTACACCAGCGCTGAGCTCGTTCCCAAAGCGCCCTGCCTGCTAATCTACACCAGCGCTGAGCTCGTTCCTAAAGGCCGCTGCTAATCTACACCAGCGCTGAGCTCGTTCCTAAAGGCCGCTGCTAATCTACACCAGCGCTGAGCTCGTTCCTAAAGGCCGCTGCTAATCTACACCAGCGCTGAGCTCGTTCCTAAAGGCCGCTGCTAATCTACACCAGCGCTGAGCTCGTTCCTAAAGGCCGCTGCTAATCTACACCAGCGCTGAGCTCGTCCCTAAAGGCCGCTCATTAACAGGGCCCTGTCTCTACAAAAACAACAGGCAGCGGGGGGGGGGTGTTGTGGGCGTGTAGCGAGGGAGAGGGCCCAAACCTCCCCACCTGCCAATCTACGCCAGCGCTGAACTCGGCCTGTGACGTGACATGTCATATTTATGTCCTTTATGTTGATCTACGGAATGTGGGATTGTTCTTTTCACATTGTAAACCAAAGGAAAGCAGCCATTACCCTACGCTGCATATAACTGATAATACAGAAGACCCTGCTCCACAGCAGGGATCCACTCAGTCTGGTAAGAGCTGATAATACAGAAGACCCTGCTCCTCAGCAGGGATCCACTCAGTCTGGTAAGAGCTGATAATACAGAAGACCCTGCTCCACAGCAGGGATCCACTCAGTCTGGTAAGAGCTGATAATACAGAAGACCCTGCTCCACAGCAGGGATCCACTCAGTCTGGTAAGAGCTGATAATACAGAAGACCCTGCTCCACAGCAGGGATCCACTCAGTCTGGTAAGAGCAGAAGCACGCAGGACAAATACGGTGAAGAGATGTTTTATATCGATCTCTAGCGCTAAATATAGCCGGTAAACCGTTGCATATTTGAACAGCTGTAGCAATGAAAAGCCTTTAAATGGGGGATGTATGCTGCACGGGCGTCCGCTGACTCCACCCCCATCGAGATCTCGCTCGCTCGCTCAAACAGGAAATGGTCACGTGCGCCGAGGGTCTTTTCCGCTCGAGTAAACACTGGCTGTGCCTCGAAAGTAGCTTAGCGTAGGACGACGCAGCGGCGAGCCGTGAGCTCGGGGACCCGCGGCGAATGGGGGCAGACGAGACGCGCGAATGTAGGCCATACGCTGTACGCCCGTGTGCCGAGGGGCGATGACATCACGCTCTGACATCACTGGCTGAAATGTGTGCTCCGGGCGGGAGATCCAGAATGATCCGCAGTGCGAATGTGTGCGTTCAGCGACATTACAATCTGTTTTACAATAATAACGTATATTATTATTAACGTACATAATAACTACTCCTCAACAGCATTCTATCAATTTCAAATTCAGCACAGGCAACGACATGTGTGTTCACAAACAGCAGCGATTGTTAGCTCGATGATGAACGAGCTCACGGCACAAACGTGGATATGGGCTGTATTCACTCAAGAAACTTTCAAACTAAAGCAATTATACACTTGCCATAGGCTCGCAAAAACGCACGGACACACAGAGAGACTGAAATATATATATATATATAATATTATAATAGTGGATAATATACGGAAGCATGAAATTAATTACAAATAAATTCCTCGGGTGTAAACTGGATGATCGTTTTAAGAGATCATTCACACACAAACTTGCTTTGGCTTCAATTCCAGACGGGAGACTGAAACACAAAGTCCAGCGGCTTTCTCCGGGGCCCAGAGCACGGTGCCATCCCACATGGCTTCATCGCCCCGAGGCACAGCCTCCGAGGGTGGGGGTAGGGCGGTCTCTCGGCTGGGAGCGATGACAGCCTGTTTACACAACTGAAGCTGACGTGTACGGAACAGGATGTGTGGGCCTGACCCTTCTGTAACCTCTGCGCGTTTCAGACTGAGGTGAAAGGTCAATGTGATTTTTTTCCGTCATGGAGCGATGGCGCGTCTCGTCTCGTCGACAACGGAGTAATCCACAGCCACGCCCTCACGCTGGATACGTTCCTACAGTAGGAAAACTTCCTGGAATTTAACTGGGATATTAAAGGTGCTTAAGAAAAGCCCTTTCTAGTTATGACAGAGATATAATCTGTATGTGCCTTAATATCTGTGATACTGTAAACAAACTGTAAAACCCGGAGGCATGGCTGCTGGAACACCTCTGACAAAGAAACAGCTCGCAATATTACTTAAGCGTGTAAAATATAGTTGGCTTGTTTTAATCTTCAGTTTGCTGTTGCTGTGTTCTTCCTTAATGAGCGGCGAGATGGTTTTAGAGCAAAAGGAGCATTGATTTTGATAAAAGAAGTGTTGATGAATGCGAAGCACGCATATCAAGTTAAAGTACCTACATCTGCAACAGCGTGCAACTCGATACAATCGTCCGCTGCAAAATTTGATCTGGGGACGCTGACAGCACCAAACCGAATCCTGTAGACTCATCCATTTTATATTTTTACAGGCCACAGAACACCTGGGCTTGGGATGAGTTACAGTCACTTGGAGAGCTTACCTGTCCTGAAAAAACACTGCTCACCTTTCAGCTGAATGTTTATCTTTCCAGCACCCTAATCAATATGCTTCGCTAAAAAGACACGCTACAAAAAAAATTAAATAATAATAATGACAGATTATCCAACACACAGCGGAGTAACAGATTATCCTACACACAGCGGAGTAACAGATTATCCAACACACAGCGGAGTAACAGATTATCCAACACACAGCGGAGTAACAGATTATCCTACACACAGCGGAGTAACAGATTATCCTACACACAGCGGAGTAGTGTTGTCACGATACCAAAATTTTGACTTCGATACCGATACCAGGTTTAGTATCATGATACTCGATACTGAAACGGTACTTGAAACTGAAACGATACTGATTCGATACTCGGTACCTCTACTGAAATGACCTTAACCCTATTTACTTTGGCCCTTCAGAGGCAATTTCCTCCTCATTTCTACTAGTTTTATTTAAATGTCAATATCTAAATAAATATTCCCTGCACATCCATGGTTTTAAGTTCGAACTGAAGAAGAAGTATCATTCAGAAATTTGCTACAGAATACATTTATTTCAGAATAGTCACATACAGTACAGTGTTTCCCCTAGATTTTTTTTCAGGCCGGGTGGTAGGCCCCTCGAAACTACCAGTGTTGTTGCGCGTACATGGTGTCATCAAACGCGCATGCGGGGCCGAGGTAGTATCATCGCGCAGGTCGGGGGTACAGAAAGTCGTCGCACACATGGGGAGGGTGTTGGTAACAAAGTGGTACATTTCTCCATTCTGAGCTAAAATAACATTTGCTCACAAAGTCGTATGGTAAATAAATATTAGTTATTTATAATATTAATAAACTTAAAACAGAACTTATATACAATAAACCCCCCTTAGCTTCACAAATGATATTCAGAACTATACAACTTAAACCCAGGACAAGGAGTTTGTTTCTACCGGTTTTTAAGGACTGTTTCTGGATCAGCTATCTTTGCAGCACTGTAGAGCTGCTTTTGAGACTCCTCCATAGTGCTGATCCATAATCAGTCCTTAAAAACATGCAGAATCAAACTCCTGCCTCTGCAGTATTAGCTTTTACTCTACACTAAAATGTAAGAGTTCTGGTCAGATAGCGAAACGGACGAAAGTGCGCCATTTTGCGTAGAGGCGGAAACTATAATTACACCCTCATAATATCAGCGCTGCCACTGAAAAGGCCTAACGGGAAACCGAAGCTGTTTTGGCAAGGGTTTTTCCAGATGCTATTTTGATCATTCCAGCATTCTGCGGTAAGGGAAATATTGCAGCTACATAAAAGAAAAAGAAAAAAAAGATTATATTAAAAAAAAGAATAATATAAATTTTTTTTTTTAAAGTACCGAACGTCGGAAAATTCTAATACCGAACCGTTTTTTTTTTTAAGTATCGAAAAAGTACCGAAGTTTCGGTGTACCGTGCAACACTACAGCGGAGTAACAGATTATCCTACACACAGCGGAGTAACAGATTATCCTACACACAGCAGAGTAACAGATTATCCTACACACAGCGGAGTAACAGATTATCCTACACACAGCAGAGTAACAGATTATCCTACACACAGCAGAGTAACAGATTATCCTACACACAGCGGAGTAACAGATTATCCTACACACAGCAGAGTAACAGATTATCCTACACACAGCAGAGTAACAGATTATCCTACACACAGCGGAGTAACAGATTATCCTACACACAGCAGAGTAACAGATTATCCTACACACAGCGGAGTAACAGATTATCCTACACACAGCAGAGTAACAGATTATCCTACACACAGCAGAGTAACAGATTATCCTACACACAGCAGAGTAACAGATTATCCTACACACAGCGGAGTAACAGATTATCCTACACACAGCGGAGTAACAGATTATCCTACACACAGCGGAGTAACAGATTATCCTACACACAGCGGAGTAACAGATTATCCTACACACAGCGGAGTAACAGATTATCCTACACACAGAGGAGTAACAGATTATCCTACACACAGCGGAGTAACAGATTATCCTACACACAGCAGAGTAACAGATTATCCTACACACAGCGGAGTAACAGATTATCCTACACACAGCGGAGTAACAGATTATCCTACACACAGCGAAGTAACAGATTATCCTACACACAGCGGAGTAACAGATTATCCTACACACAGCAGAGTAACAGAGACATGAAGGGACCGTGTGCATTTTGTGCAGAGTGTCATTCAGACGGAAAGCTCACTTGACAGTGAACTTAAGCGAGAGCGTCCACATTTACCCTGTTAATGATGATCCTGCGTCCACATTTACCCTGTTAATGATGATCCTGCACAATGGCCAAGCCCTGCTCTGGCTTCATGGTTCATTGCAAGGTCACCAGCTTCGGTTTTCCCCACTAATGACAAGGCCCAGGAGGAGGCCGCAAAGCTGCCATATCCCAGTAGCATAGAGAGCATCCCCACAGATCAGCTGACCAAGAGCATCCCCACAGGTCAGCTGACCAAGAGCATCCCCACAGATCAGCTGACCAAGAGCGTCCCCACAGGTCAGCTGACCAAGAGCATCCCCACAGATCAGCTGACCAAGAGCGTCCCCACAGATCAGCTGACCAAGAGCGTCCCCACAGATCAGCTGACCAAGAGCATCCCCACAGATCAGCTGACCAAGAGCATCCCCACAGATCAGCTGACCAAGAGCGTCCCCACAGATCAGCTGACCAAGAGCGTCCCCACAGATCAGCTGACCAAGAGCATCCCCACAGGTCAGCTGACCAAGAGCGTCCCCACAGATCAGCTGACCAAGAGCGTCCCCACAGATCAGCTGACCAAGAGCATCCCCACAGATCAGCTGACCAAGAGCGTCCCCACAGGTCAGCTGACCAAGAGCGTCCCCACAGATCAGCTGACCAAGAGCGTCCCCACAGATCAGCTGACCAAGAGCGTCCCCACAGATCAGCTGACCAAAAGCGTCCCCACAGATCAGCTGACCAAGAGCGTCCCCACAGATCAGCTGACCAAGAGCATCCCCACAGATCAGCTGACCAAGAGCGTCCCCACAGATCAGCTGACCAAAAGCGTCCCCACAGATCAGCTGACCAAGAGCGTCCCCACAGATCAGCTGACCAAGAGCATCCCCACAGATCAGCTGACCAAGAGCATCCCCACAGATCAGCTGACCAAGAGCATCCCCACAGATCAGCTGACTAAGAGCATCCCCACAGATCAGCTGACCAAGAGCATCCCCACAGATCAGCTGACCAAGAGCGTCCCCACAGATCAGCTGACCAAGAGCGTCCCCACAGATCAGCTGACCAAGAGCGTCCCCACAGATCAGCTGACCAAGAGCGTCCCCACAGATCAGCTGACCAAGAGCGTCCCCACAGATCAGCTGACCAAAAGCGTCCCCACAGATCAGCTGACCAAGAGCGTCCCCACAGATCAGCTGACCAAGAGCATCCCCACAGATCAGCTGACCAAGAGCATCCCTACAGATCAGCTGACCAAGAGCATCCCCACAGATCAGCTGACCAAAAGCGTCCCCACAGATCAGCTGACCAAGAGCGTCCCCACAGATCAGCTGACCAAGAGCATCCCCACAGATCAGCTGACCAAGAGCATCCCCACAGATCAGCTGACCAAGAGCGTCCCCACAGATCAGCTGACCAAGAGCGTCCCCACAGATCAGCTGACCAAGAGCGTCCCCACAGATCAGCTGACCAAGAGCGTCACCACAGATCAGCTGACCAAGAGCGTCCCCACAGATCAGCTGACCAAGAGCGTCCCCACAGATCAGCTGACCAAGAGCGTCCCCACAGATCAGCTGACCAAGAGCGTCCCCACAGATCAGCTGACCAAGAGCGTCCCCACAGGTCAGCTGACCAAGAGCATCCCCACAGATCAGCTGACCAAGAGCGTCCCCACAGATCAGCTGACCAAGAGCATCCCCACAGATCAGCTGACCAAGAGCGTCCCCACAGATCAGCTGACCAAGAGCGTCCCCACAGATCAGCTGACCAAGAGCGTCCCGACAGGTCAGCTGACGCGTGTTTGAAGCAGGAGGCCTTCAGCAGAGTATCCTCGTTCCCTCAGCATGTAAATATTAGCCCGTGTTGGTTCCCGTATTGCTAAACAGCGGACGGGCTCCAGCTCTTTCCGGCTCTCTGGGTCTACTGTCCTCCAGTTCTGTGCAATGTCAGGGCTGTGTCCGTACCCGGGGCGGGGCGGGGCAGGGCCGAGCGAGACCAGTATTGACTTGTGCCGTCCGTTCTGCATCCGACAAGGCTGTTCAATACAAGTCGTATTCTCTTCCCTATCTGTGACAAACCTGTGCTGGATTCAAAATGGCTTGCGTTTTTTTTAGTGGTGAGCTGATTTTCAAAGGCTTAGCAGTAAAAGGATTTAACGTGGCTGTCGGTTATTAAAACAATCAGACTAAACAATCAACCTGTGTTTAACCATTTTAAATGATGGTGGGCTAGAGGGTGTGTGTGGTGAGCACTGTATGTCTAGTGAGCATTAGCCCAAAAAACAGAGACGCATTCTCCAGTGTTAGCATTAGCCCCATACACAGAGAGACGCATGCTCCAGAGTTAGCATTAGCCCCATACACAGAGAGATGCATGCTCCAGAGTTAGCATTAGCCCCATACACAGGGAGACGCATGCTCCAGAGTTAGCATTAGCCCCATACACAGGGAGACGCATGCTCCAGAGTTAGCATTAGCCCCATACACAGAGAGAAGCATGCTCCAGAGTTAGCATTAGCCCCATATACAGTGAGAAGAACGCTCCAGAGTTAGCATTAGCCCCATACACAGAGAGAAGAACGCTCCAGAGTTAGCATTTGCCCCATACACAGAGAGAAGCATGCTCCAGAGTTAGCATTAGCCCCATACAAAGAGAGAAGCATGCTCCAGAGTTAGCATTAGCCCCATACACAGAGAGACGCATGCTCCAGAGTTAGCATTAGCCCCATACACAGAGAGAAGCATGCTCCAGAGTTAGCATTAACCCCATACACAGTGAGAAGAACGCTCCAGAGTTAGCATTAGCCCCATACACAGAGAGAAGAACGCTCCAGAGTTAGCATTAGCCCCATACACAGAGAGAAGCATGCTCCAGAGTTAGCATTAGCCCCATACACAGAGAGAAGAACGCTCCAGAGTTAGCATTAGCCCCATACAGAGAGAGAAGCATGCTCCAGAGTTAGCATTAGCCCCATACACAGAGAGACGCATGCTCCAGAGTTAGCATTAGCCCCATACACAGAGAGACGCATGCTCCAGAGTTAGCATTAGCCCCATACACAGAGAGAAGCATGCTCCAGAGTTAGCATTAGCCCCATACACAGAGAGACGCATGCTCCAGAGTTAGCATTAGCCCCATACACAGTGAGAAGCATGCTCCAGAGTTAGCATTAGCCCCATACACAGAGAGAAGCATCCTCCAGAGTTAGCATTAGCCCCATACACAGAGAGACGCATGCTCCAGAGTTAGCATTAGCCCCATACACAGAGAGAAGCATGCTCCAGAGTTAGCATTAGCCCCATACACAGGGAGACGCATGCTCCAGAGTTAGCATTAGCCCCATACACAGAGAGAAGCATGCTCCAGAGTTAGCATTAGCCCCATACACAGTGAGAAGAACACTCCAGAGTTAGCATTAGCCCCATACACAGAGAGAATAATGCTCCAGAGTTAGCATTAGCCCCATACACAGAGAGAAGCATGCTCCAGAGTTAGCATTAGCCCCATACACAGAGAGAAGAACGCTCCAGAGTTAGCATTAGCCCCATACAGAGAGAGAAGCATGCTCCAGAGTTAGCATTAGCCCCATACACAGGGAGATGCATGCTCCAGAGTTAGCATTAGCCCCATACACAGAGAGAAGAACGCTCCAGAGTTAGCATTAGCCCCATACACAGAGAGAAGAACGCTCCAGAGTTAGCATTAGCCCCATACACAAAGAGACGCATGCTCCAGAGTTAGCATTAGCCCCATACACAGAGAGACGCATGCTCCAGAGTTAGCATTAGCCCCATACAGAGAGAGAAGCATGCTCCAGAGTTAGCATTAGCCCCATACACAGAGAGACGCATGCTCCAGAGTTAGCATTAGCCCCATACACAGAGAGACGCATGCTCCAGAGTTAGCATTAGCCCCATACACAGAGAGACGCATGCTCCAGAGTTAGCATTAGCCCCATACAGAGAGAGAAGCATGCTCCAGAGTTAGCATTAGCCCCATACACAGAGAGACGCATGCTCCAGAGTTAGCATTAGCCCCATACACAGAGAGACGCATGCTCCAGAGTTAGCATTAGCCCCATACACAGAGAGACGCATGCTCCAGAGTTAGCATTAGCCCCATACAGAGAGAGAAGCATGCTCCAGAGTTAGCATTAGCCCCATACACAGAGAGACGCATGCTCCAGAGTTAGCATTAGCCCCATACAGAGAGAGAAGCATGCTCCAGAGTTAGCATTAGCCCCATACACAGAGAGATGCATGCTCCAGAGTTAGCATTAGCCCCACACACAGAGAGATGCATGCTCCAGAGTTAGCATTAGCCCCATACACAGGGAGACGCATGCTCCAGAGTTAGCCTTAGCCCCATACACAGAGAGACGCATGCTCCAGAGTTAGCATTAGCCCAATAAACAGAGAGACGCATGCTCCAGAGTTAGCATTAGCCCCATACACAGAGAGATGCATGCTCCAGTGTTAGCATTAGCCCCATACACAGGGAGACGCATGCTCCAGAGTTAGCATTAGCCCCATACACAGGGAGACGCATGCTCCAGAGTTAGCATTAGCCCCATACACAGAGAGAAGCATGCTCCAGAGTTAGCATTAGCCCCATACACAGTGAGAAGAACGCTCCAGAGTTAGCATTAGCCCCATACACAGAGAGAAGAACGCTCCAGAGTTAGCATTAGCCCCATACACAGAGAGAAGCATGCTCCAGAGTTAGCATTAGCCCCATACACAGAGAGAAGAACGCTCCAGAGTTAGCATTAGCCCCATACAGAGAGAAGCATGCTCCAGAGTTAGCATTAGCCCCATACACAGAGAGACGCATGCTCCAGAGTTAGCATTAGCCCCATACACAGAGAGACGCATGCTCCAGAGTTAGCATTAGCCCCATACACAGAGAGAAGCATGCTCCAGAGTTAGCATTAGCCCCATACACAGAGAGACGCATGCTCCAGAGTTAGCATTAGCCCCATACACAGAGAGACGCATGCTCCAGAGTTAGCATTAGCCCCATACACAGTGAGAAGCATGCTCCAGAGTTAGCATTAGCCCCATACACAGAGAGAAGCATCCTCCAGAGTTAGCATTAGCCCCATACACAGAGACGCATGCTCCAGAGTTAGCATTAGCCCCATACACAGAGAGAAGCATGCTCCAGAGTTAGCATTAGCCCCATACACAGGGAGACGCATGCTCCAGAGTTAGCATTAGCCCCATACACAGAGAGAAGCATGCTCCAGAGTTAGCATTAGCCCCATACACAGTGAGAAGAACACTCCAGAGTTAGCATTAGCCCCATACACAGAGACGCATGCTCCAGAGTTAGCATTAGCCCCATACACAGAGAGAAGCATGCTCCAGAGTTAGCATTAGCCCCATACACAGGGAGACGCATGCTCCAGAGTTAGCATTAGCCCCATACACAGAGAGAAGCATGCTCCAGAGTTAGCATTAGCCCCATACACAGTGAGAAGAACACTCCAGAGTTAGCATTAGCCCCATACACAGAGAGAAGCATGCTCCAGAGTTAGCATTAGCCCCATACACAGTGAGAAGAACACTCCAGAGTTAGCATTAGCCCCATACACAGAGAGAAGAACGCTCCAGAGTTAGCATTAGCCCCATACACAGAGAGAAGCATGCTCCAGAGTTAGCATTAGCCCCATACACAGAGAGAAGCATGCTCCAGAGTTAGCATTAGCCCCATACACAGGGAGATGCATGCTCCAGAGTTAGCATTAGCCCCATACACAGAGAGAAGAACGCTCCAGAGTTAGCATTAGCCCCATATACAAAGAGACGCATGCTCCAGAGTTAGCATTAGCCCCATACACAGAGAGACGCATGCTCCAGAGTTAGCATTAGCCCCATACAGAGAGAGAAGCATGCTCCAGAGTTAGCATTAGCCCCATACACAGAGAGACGCATGCTCCAGAGTTAGCATTAGCCCCATACACAGAGAGACGCATGCTCCAGAGTTAGCATTAGCCCCATACACAGAGAGACGCATGCTCCAGAGTTAGCATTAGCCCCATACAGAGAGAGAAGCATGCTCCAGAGTTAGCATTAGCCCCATACACAGAGAGACGCATGCTCCAGAGTTAGCATTAGCCCCATACACAGAGAGACGCATGCTCCAGAGTTAGCATTAGCCCCATACAGAGAGAGAAGCATGCTCCAGAGTTAGCATTAGCCCCATACACAGAGAGAAGAACGCTCCAGAGTTAGCATTAGCCCCATATACAAAGAGACGCATGCTCCAGAGTTAGCATTAGCCCCATACACAGAGAGACGCATGCTCCAGAGTTAGCATTAGCCCCATACAGAGAGAGAAGCATGCTCCAGAGTTAGCATTAGCCCCATTCACAGAGAGACGCATGCTCCAGAGTTAGCATTAGCCCCATACACAGAGAGACGCATGCTCCAGAGTTAGCATTAGCCCCATACACAGAGAGACGCATGCTCCAGAGTTAGCATTAGCCCCATACAGAGAGAGAAGCATGCTCCAGAGTTAGCATTAGCCCCATACACAGAGAGACGCATGCTCCAGAGTTAGCATTAGCCCCATACACAGAGAGACGCATGCTCCAGAGTTAGCATTAGCCCCATACAGAGAGAGAAGCATGCTCCAGAGTTAGCATTAGCCCCATACACAGAGAGACGCATGCTCCAGAGTTAGCATTAGCCCCACACACAGGGAGACGCATGCTCCAGAGTTAGCATTAGCCCCATACACAGGGAGACGCATGCTCCAGAGTTAGCATTAGCCCCATACACAGAGAGAAGCATGCTCCAGAGTTAGCATTAGCCCCATACACAGTGAGAAGAACGCTCCAGAGTTAGCATTAGCCCCATACACAGAGAGAAGAACGCTCCAGAGTTAGCATTAGCCCCATACACAGAGAGAAGCATGCTCCAGAGTTAGCATTAGCCCCATACACAGAGAGAAGAACGCTCCAGAGTTAGCATTAGCCCCATACAGAGAGAGAAGCATGCTCCAGAGTTAGCATTAGCCCCATACACAGAGAGACGCATGCTCCAGAGTTAGCATTAGCCCCATACACAGAGAGACGCATGCTCCAGAGTTAGCATTAGCCCCATACACAGAGAGAAGCATGCTCCAGAGTTAGCATTAGCCCCATACACAGAGAGACGCATGCTCCAGAGTTAGCATTAGCCCCATACACAGAGAGACGCATGCTCCAGAGTTAGCATTAGCCCCATACACAGTGAGAAGCATGCTCCAGAGTTAGCATTAGCCCCATACACAGAGAGAAGCATCCTCCAGAGTTAGCATTAGCCCCATACACAGAGACGCATGCTCCAGAGTTAGCATTAGCCCCATACACAGAGAGAAGCATGCTCCAGAGTTAGCATTAGCCCCATACACAGGGAGACGCATGCTCCAGAGTTAGCATTAGCCCCATACACAGAGAGAAGCATGCTCCAGAGTTAGCATTAGCCCCATACACAGAGAGAAGAACGCTCCAGAGTTAGCATTAGCCCCATACACAGAGAGAAGCATGCTCCAGAGTTAGCATTAGCCCCATACACAGAGAGAAGAACGCTCCAGAGTTAGCATTAGCCCCATACAGAGAGAGAAGCATGCTCCAGAGTTAGCATTAGCCCCATACACAGGGAGATGCATGCTCCAGAGTTAGCATTAGCCCCATACACAGAGAGAAGAACGCTCCAGAGTTAGCATTAGCCCCATACACAAAGAGACTCATGCTCCAGAGTTAGCATTAGCCCCATACACAGAGAGACGCATGCTCCAGAGTTAGCATTAGCCCCATACAGAGAGAGAAGAACGCTCCAGAGTTAGCATTAGCCCCATACACAGAGAGAAGCATGCTCCAGAGTTAGCATTAGCCCCATACACAGAGAGAAGCATGCTCCAGAGTTAGCATTAGCCCCATACACAGAGAGAAGCATGCTCCAGAGTTAGCATTAGCCCCATACACAGAGAGAAGCATGCTCCAGAGTTAGCATTAGCCCCATACACAGAGAGATGCATGCTCCAGAGTTAGCATTAGCCCCATACACAGAGAGAAGCATGCTCCAGAGTTAGCATTTTCCGCACTAGCATTAGAGACAGACACTCACCCCAGGGACTCAGCCATGCTCTTGGTGGAATTGCACATTAAGAGGCAGCTGATGCAGATCATGTTGAGGCCCCCAAACAGCAGGATCTTCCAGGACTGGAAACAAACAAACGAATGAACGCACACACACACGCACACACACGCACACACACACGCACGCACACACACACACGCACACACGCACACACACACGCACGCACACACGCACGCACACACACACACACGCACACACACACACACGCACACACACACACACACACACACACACACGAGCACACACACACGCGAGCACACACACACACACACACACGCACATGTACACGCACACACGCACACACACACACACACACACGCGAGCACACACACACACATACGCACACACACAGTACTGTTATGAAATATGACACTTACATTTTGTAGCTACTATCCACAAGTTACCATGTTTTAGCGCAAGCTAATAACAAATAATCAAAGCCGCAATAATCGCAATCTCAATACGACATTTCCCCCCCATCCGCCCAATCTGGCTTTCTAAATTATGCATGTTTTCAGTAACCCACTATTTTTGGCCTCTATGTTTCAAACACTGTACACTGACCCACATTGTTGCCCATAGCAATAGCGTTAAAACATCCACCTACTTTTGATCTTATTTATCAATGGAAACTACGAGCGTTTACATTTCTTTTGCAGGTGGTTGCTTATGTAACTTCCTGTTTCATACGTCTCGTTTCCCGGTGGACCTGTATCTTTGGATAAAGACATTCTATTGATGCTAAGGGAAGAGTCTGGCTCCACAAGCCTGAGATCCTGCTTTCTGGAATCAGAGGCAATGCTTGTAATAGGAAAACACTAAATGGGACATCTGAACTCTTTAAAAGACACAAGTTTAAAAAAAAAAACGAGACAAAGCAGAAGGTTATTTTTTTCCTGTTCTGCTGTTGTGTGTGTGTGTTTGAATGTGTGTGTATGCCCTGTTGCATTCCGTCGAGGCCTGAAGACACACCGCTTCAGACTCCACCTTGACTGATATTCTAACCTAGGACCTCATGGTACTAGTTCCCTGTGTTTTCCTGTCTGTTTGTTATAGTTTATAATAGTATTTAGAATAGAAGTGTAGTATAGCTGAATTACCCACAGCTTACTGTGAACTACAGTCAACGTTCATTACTAGGGATAGCTGCTACATTATGGGAAGGATGTGCTTTGTCTTGTCTGTTCTGTAGTGATCTTGATGACGTCTCTGTATGCACTTACTGTACGTCGCTTTGGATAAAAGCGTCTGCTAAATGAATGTAATGTTGTGTGTGTATGTGTGCGTGCCCTGTTGTGTGTGTGTGGGGGTATGTATGTATATGTGTGTGTGTATGTGTGTGTGGGGGTATGTATGTATGTATATGTGTGTGTGTGTGTGTGTGTGTGTGTGGGGGTATGTATGTATGTATATGTGTGTGTGTGTGTGTGTGTGTGTGTATGTGTGTGTGGGGGTATGTATGTATGTATATGTGTGTGTGTGTGTGTGTGGGGGTATGTATGTATGTATGTATATGTGTGTGTGTGTGTGTGTGTGTGTATGTGTGTGTGGGGGTATGTATGTATGTATATGTGTGTGTGTGTGTGTGTGTGGGGGTATGTATGTATGTATGTATATGTGTGTGTGTGTGTGTGTGTGTGGGGGTATGTATGTATGTATATGTGTGTGTGTCCTGTTGTGTGTTGGGAGCAAATACATTTTCTTTTTCAATCAATATTTGTCCTTGAATTTCTCTCGCTCTTTAATCTATGTGATGTGTAATCCCATCCCGGTTTGTTTGTCTAAGCAGGACCCTGGTGTGGGCTAAAAGTGGATTACACATGACCCTACATGCATGTGTGCCTCAGTAATCCACAATTCCATCACATCTCAGACCACACTGTGGGCTAAACCAGCGATCGGCACAGTATCCCAGTATCCTCTACTGCAGGCGGTTTATTTATGAACAAGACCAGAGACTTCTAGGAACCTGCACAGGGATGACAGATTAAATAGGACGGTTTGTTTTGCTGCTTTACGGTGAGAGATGAATAAACTGTTTAATCTTTAAACCAATTAATAAATGTCATTATGAGAATGTCCCCAAAACATGAAAGCCGTCTGACATTAAAGCGCTCGGTAATCCCCACGGCAACCAAACCTGCGACAGGCAGCGACTTCTCTGGGACGGGGGGCGGGGGATTATGGTGTTAGGCGCCATGGTAACGCATGGCGTATCCCTTTGTCAATGTCGTGCTTTGGATTTCCGAGGTTGACTTACCCGTCTGTCTGAAGCCACCAGGAGGAATTCCTGTGTGAATTTCTCAAAGAAGGAACGCTGGGTTTTCCGGAATGGGTGAACAGCAGCCCTTCAACAACACCAAAGTTAGACTGCACATTTACGATTAACGATACTGATATCATTGCACATTTACAATTAGCGATACTGATACGCACCGCACAATGTTCATATTATCATCAAAAAGGCAAAATTGGATTTTTGATGATGACAGAAACAAGGTCGTCAGTGACCCATACCAAGTCCTCAGGCAGTAGGCAGTTTGGTAGTAAGAACTTTTTTTCTTTCAGGATAAAACCTAATTCAAATTCCCAAAAGAATAAGAAGTGCTTAATTTGGTTCTTTATTTACAATTGAACTATTACAAATGTGGATTGCACAGGATCTTCAAAATGTGACAATGTATCCCAGTAAGAGTCACTCTATGGCAGCTGTGTTCCAGCAGTAAGAGTCACTCTATGGTAGCTGTGTCCCAGCAGTAAGTCACTCTATGGTATCTGTGTTCCAGCAGTAACAGTCACTCTATGGTAGCTGTGTTCCAGCAGTAACAGTCACTCTATGGTATCTGTGTTTCAGCAGTAACAGTCACTCTATTGTAGCTGTGTTCCAGCAGTAAGAGTCACTCTATGGTAGCTGTGTCCCAGCGGTAAGTCAATCTATGGTATCTGTGTTCCAGCAGTAACAGTCACTCTATGGTAGCTGTGTTCCAGCAGTAACAGTCACTCTATGGTATCTGTGTTCCAGCAGTAACAGTCACTATATGGTATCTGTGTCCAGCAGTAACAGTCACTCTATGGTATCTGTGTTCCAGCAGTAACAGTCACTATATGGTATCTGTGTCCAGCAGTAACAGTCACTCTATGGTATCTATATTCCAGCAGTAACAGTCACTCTATGGTAGTAAACCAATTGATCGCTCGCTGGCGTAAGCTAGGATGGGGCATCAGCTTACTTTTAAACATCATCATGTTCAATAAGCTCCATATCAAATTAATAATATTGATATCTACAGTACGCTTCAGATGGATTTTGTAGGGTAGAATGTCAAAAAAAAAATCCATCAATTTAAAATCAATGTGACGCGATCCAGCCAAAGGCGTCCCACTGTGGCTGATCTGTGTACACTTTACTGGAGATTCTGTGAATTCAAGTTCAAACTGCGTCTCAACCTTCTCAGCCGGTAAAGATAATGGCTTATCAATGCAATTATAGTAACACTCACTTTCCTTCACTCATATTTCCACCATTTAGTAATCAATCTAAACATATGAAAACATTCAAGAGATAATACACAGAAAACATGTAAAAACATAAACCCACACCATGTGACAGAACACAGATTATTACATTACATCACATTAATTTAGCGCACACTCTTATTCAGATTATTACATTACATCAAATTAATTTAGCGCACACTCTTATTCAGAACGACTTACAATGTAGGAGAAACTAACTATGCAAATCAAGAACCAAAATACTACACCTAAAGAAGTCAAACTTTAAGGATTTTTATAAAAAAATCCGCTCAGTGCTCACACTGAGCATTCTCACCGTGAGCTACTCAGTTAGCTTCAGTTACTTAACGCGACCAATGTCAAATCATCTGGGATAGTATTGTTGGGTCATAACAGTGTTGTAGAGGAAGGCATTGTAATGTCATAAGCAGTGTAATATGTTACAGCATCCACATTCTATTGTATCGGTTTTCAAAATGTGCCCATTGACTCCCATTAATTTTTTTGGCGATAAAAGGTCAATTATCTGAAAAAGAGTATATGGTATAACGGTAAAAAGTAATAGCAACCTGGAGGGTGTATAAAGGTATAATATGAGGTATGAATGGCGTCGATGGTGCGAATGGTGTAGGGTGTAGGAGGAGATAGGTTATAAGTATGGTGAATAACAAAAGGTGTGGTTTCACAACCACACCTAATAATAATTAGGACAGAATAACCTGGACTGGTGATAGCTCATGCCAAGTGCTGTCCATCTCTGGAGTGGTAGAATTGTTTTGGGTGCACAAGGTAAATCTGTAACATCCTGGCATGGCTTTAGTTTCAGGAAATGTGCATAAATACCATGAAGAAAAGAGTTTGACCAACAACCTGGCAACCTCTGAACTGCATTTACTGGTTCCAGCCCTAACATTACTCCACAGTGCCACCATGTCATCCTCACACACTTAAACATAATCAAATGTTCTCCTCTTTCTGTACTCCAAGCAGGAAGTCAGGTCTGCCACAGAAGTCTTCAGAGATGAGCTCCAGTCTCTGTAGAGATGGAGAATATCACCTTTCCTGCTCACTGCTGGTCTTCCCATGCTGTTCCCCCTGGCACCTCTAGGGGGCAGTGTGAGTGAGCACAGGCCTGTCAGTACATCCCAGAGCAGCGCTTCATGTTTTATGACGTCTCACCGCTTCTACTGCCTTAATATTCTCTTTTTAGTTCCAGTGCCAAAGGTCGATGGTCTCTTCCTCTCCTGACGTAACACACACATGACATGGCTCATAGAAAGATGAGGCCTTACTCAGAACGGAAATTAAGCGTTAAAATATCACCTCACAACAAGGGTTCATGGGAGGATGTCTCACATTCCCGTGGGAACAAAATGTTAAAGTTCTAGCTAACACACAGGAGCAGTATGAAACAAGCCATTCTCCACACTCTGGCACCACAGTGCAGGTCTATCCTTATGGTGAGCGTGGGCTCTACTGTCGGCTGATAGGTTTACAGTTAGCCCTGATGGTTTAAGTAATCCAATCAAAGACAATCACAGATCTTATTTAAATAAGGTTAAACAACAACAGACACACACAGAATAACAACAGCTGTGCAGTCATGAACAACCCATCACTAAGTACTGGACAGTCAGACAGGAGACCCCTGGCCATCGTACAGCCCACTGAATATCACCCTTTGAGCTGTTAAACAGTCTCTTCCACTAACTCAACAGATGGGCTGATACTCCATGTCTGTGTTCATGCTGACCTACAGTGGAGTTCTATGGTGTTAGAGACTCAAAGCCTTAGACAACTTCTATTTAATGGTGGTATGGCTGCTTAGCTTCAGCAGTTAGCCATGAGAGGACAGCAGGGTGGGGTGGTTAGCTTCAGCAGTTAGCCTTGAGAGGACAGCAGGGTGGTATAGCTGCTTAGCTTCAGCAGTTAGCCATGAGAGGACAGCAGGGTGGTATAGCTGCTTAGCTTCAGCAGTTAGCCTTGAGAGGACAGCAGGGTGGGCTGCTTAGCTTCAGCAGTTAGCCTTGAGAGGACAGCAGGGTGGTATGGCTGCTTAGCTTCAGCAGTTAGCCTTGAGAGGACAGCAGGGTGGTATGGCTGCTTAGCTTCAGCAGTTAGCCATGAGAAGGGTGGGTACAGCCACCTTTGAATTGGGCTTGTTTATAAGCTGACTGTGGTGAAAATGTTTTGCACACAGCCATAGTTGTCTTTGCGGATCCATTTATACCGAATTGGCACATTATACAATACTGCCATCTAGTGGGGAGCAGTAAAGTAAACAATAACATGTTCTTTTAAGAGAACCATTTTCAGCATAGTGTCATGCAGCAAAACACAATTCCTTAATTTCTTAGTGATTACATTCTTATTATTATTATTATTATTATTATTATTATTATACATTTGAGGCTTCTAGCCCTGTTAAAACAGCAGAGAAAGCACTTCTGAATTCACAACCTACAACCCAGTCACCAAGTTTAGAGCCTGTCCATCTGGCTGCATATTTTAAACCAGTGATGGTTTAAGGCTTGTTTGATACGTCAGACCCTTGATGACTTAGAGCCATTTAGCCAACTATGTGTTCCATACTGTTTGTGTAATTTACAGCTAAATCTAGTCCCACCCCCCAATTCTCATAGAGATCCATTCAAATGCAGAGAGGTTATAGTATTGCTTGTAAGAGTACCAGAAAATAAGATATCAAGAGTCCTTTGATATTGTTGGGTCACAAACATCAGGAAGTCATGGCATGCAAAGGAAATGCGACCAAATATTAAAAATGGTTACTTTATTCTACATTATATTAAACTGTCCAATATTTTTTGAAGCCCGAAAATGGGGGGACTATGTTACGTATCTGTTACGGGACGAACCCAAGTGCAACGACCAGGAGACAGATTTCACAAAGGGGTGTTTTTAATAGATTAAGTGTTGGGGTAGTCCCAACACTGTACAGGAAAGGCAAACACAGAATGTACAGAGGTCTTGCGCCTGGAAGCCCGGGGCGGGCTGCTCCAAGCCGGAGCTGGACTGGAGGATCTGGAACGGACTGTTCCAAACCGGAACTGGACTGGACTGGAACTGGACCGGGTGGTCCACACGGGAATCTGGCTCAGGAACGGAATGTTCCGAACCGGAACTGGACTGGACTGGAACTGGACCGGGAGGTCCACACGGGAATCGGGTACTGGAACGGGATGTTCCAAACCGGAACTGGACTGGACTGGAACTGGACCGGGAGGTCCACACGGGAATCGGGTTCTGGAACGGAATGTTCCAAACCGGAACTGGACTGGAACGGGAGGTCCACACAGGAATCCGTGTATGAAACGGAATGTTCCAAACCGGAACTGGACCTTGAGCGAGTAGTTTGTACAACTCACGCCTGGACTGGACTGGAACTGGCAGGGGAGCGACTCACTACGGCAGGGCAGGAACTGGACCGGACTGACTGCACCGGTACAGAGAAACAAAACAACAGAGGGGGGTTAGTGCAAGGGAAGGCACGGGAAAGACCGGGAGGTTCTCACGGGGGTGCCGGGTTTGGAAGTCAGGTGGTTTGATGTAGCACGGCAGGACAGAGTGATGTGGCGCAGCTGCGGTAGGTCCGTAAGTAGCTGACTGTCTCCAGAGCTCCAGGAGCCGGCGCCGAAGAACTGGGTGGTTTCTTCGGTCGGACAGGAACAACTGGAGGGTAGCCAGGTAACGAATCACCCCGGAGCCTACACGCGCTGGAGGTGGAGGTACCGCAACACACACAACGAACACGGGGAAAACGAACACTGCCACGGGAGAATGGGTGCAGGGTTAGATGGAGGAGAAGGGAAACAGGTTAGCTACACCAAATGACAGGAAATTGTGCGGGAGGTAAACTACCAATCCGTAGTTTTGCGAAGAACTTAAGCTGCACGGGAAACACATTCCACAACTAAGCGAATAGTTCACGCAGGGAGACCAGATAACGAGTCGAGCACTAACACCAAGTGACGATAGTTAACGAACTGGCGCCGACTGGCAGCCAGCCGAAAGACTATATAGTGAGCTAACTGACAGGACTAAATACGGTACAGGTGTGAACATAAACCGGGAGTGATTGCAAGACACCAGGTGAGGCAATGCATGCAACGAGGGGGAGGGAGTGAAAGGCGGAAGTAAGACAAAACAACCAGACGAACAAGACAGGGAAGGACACGCCTAGTCCGCAGCAGCGGGGAAAACACGGACAAAGGGATCCAACATGACACGGAGGGAAAACAGGAAAACACGGAAAACGGACAGGAAGGGAGCGGAACATTACAGACTATGTACAAAAGGTTCTATAATTTCTAAACAGTTCATACAATATGGATGAAAATACCCTCAAATTAATTAAAGCTGACAGTCTGCACTTCAACCTCGTTGTCATTGTATCCTTTCAAACTCGAGGTGCTAGAGTACAGAACCAAAATAACAAAAAATTAGTCACTGTCCAATGAATTATGTTGCTTACTGTATATATACGCTGATATACGGTGCTCACTGTATACATATGCTGATATATATATATGTGTGTGTGAAAATATGATACTGGGACACATAAACGTGACAGACACCAAAAAAATGCATTGTTGCAAAACCAATGCAAACACATTTATTTACAAGTTTGACAACTCTCTGACTATCAAAAAGATAGTTCAATAACCGGAAATAGTCTTTTCAGGTCATATAAAATTTACCACAGTAGTGTTAACATGGTGTCTCAATGACACGTGAGTGCAAAAGCATAACTTATTTTTTCTAATTCATTAAAGTGTAGCTACATACCCCATCCCAGGCGGTCCACAATGAAACTGGACTTTGAAGCTCTAATCTATTTATGGCTGTGTAATAATACCCGGTTGATTAGAGGACACCATTACGTACGTAATCAATGCAAGAAAAGATTCATTTTCTAAATTAAAAAATAAAAATAAAATCCTACCTTTCAATATGCGGACACGATTATAACACGATGGCTGTGTAAATGCTTTGATTTGGACGATTTTGATAAACTGGTGCGAGGTAAAACGTGAACGGCTTAGGTACGTAACCGCGTGAGGAAGCTTGGACACGCAAGGTTATCAGGCTCCAGTAGCGTCGGCAGCAATTGAAACAAAGCAATTCTTAGTAGTTTCGTACCAGACATTAATGCACTTTTTTTTTTTAGGTTGACCAACCAGCCATAAAACACGTGGGTAAACGATTCACGCTGATGTACGTAACGATTGGGACACGGAAAGAAAGTCAGCACTATATATTCCCCTTGTTTTAAAGTATCGTGGAGTGTATGAATTTGGGAACATATATTGTTTTACTTGGCTTATGCATGACAGAAACAAACAAATATATATATCGGATCGATCTTTATTTTTCATGATTGCCGATGGCATCTTGTGTACGTAACTCTCAGGACACAATGAATTACGTACATGAGCCTGATTAATTTTGCTCTCCCATATGAATACGAGCGACAACTTTCACTAAGCAAAGTGGGGTTTAGAAAGGCAAACGTCTTCAAAAATATTTGGTTGAAAGAAATATATACCTATCCTAATGGCCTACATTTCCACATCAATTATGACAGTGTAAAAAATGTCACATTTTCATGTCCTATTAATGGTTAAAAATCAAAAACAAAGTTTAAATTTACAACAGTTCAAGAAGGTCTGGCTCATGAGTTTATGTTATGTATTACATGGCTATATGAAATACCACATACAAGTAAAACTTTCCCATAAAGTAAACACAAGACACTTTGGTAAACAAGTGAAAACTACTTTATAAAAAAACACTTAAAAAAATCTCTCCAGTATCTTGAATGTTTTCATATTTTTACACACACACACACACACACACACACGCACGCACGCACGCACGCACACACGCACGCACGCACGCACACAACACAGCTTACGGTGCAGAACAGAGAAGTGCTTACACACATTCATTTGCTCTATAAAATAAATGCAACTCTGAAAACAGGCAGCAGAAATGCTGATCACATGACGTGGCCTAGAAGAGAAGAGCAGCCAAGCTTTTATAATATAATACCATCATAAACGGAATATCATTGGAAAAAGTACAGCTTACCGACACATAGGTGTCTGTTTCATGCTTCTTCCGGTGCACTGGAAAATCTGCAGAAGACACGAGACATTTTCGACACAGCAGTAATGTGGCATTGGCAGAAACAAGACATACGAAGACAGACATAACTTCTTTATTACACAATATTATCTAAATTATGCAATTTCTTGTTTTGAAATTGTGTTTTAAACATTTGAATAAAATATTGCTTACCCCTCCCTGTTGGAAATTCCATCTTAAACCAGCCTAATGGTCAAGCTGGTTTAAGGTGTGTTTTTGACACTTCTAGCTAGTTTGGCTGTTCCACCAAGTTCACCAGCCTAAGTCAGCTAGTCCATACGGTGAAATGGTCTGTCAATAACCGATTAAATCTAACGTCCATATCTGTGTACCTGTAATATAAGTTAATGGGCTATATGCAGCCATCTTCCTGGGTATAAAAATATTAGTTACCTTTCTGGGGCTGGAGTAGGCTAATGTTAAGCAAGGTGTGGTAAAATGCAAAACTGACTACAATGACTTAGATAAACATAGTTAACTATTTAGGCTGTGACTGTTTTGATTTATGGTTTTGGTTAAAAAATGCAGGTGTGTCTTGACGTTGTGAGTTTAGCATAACTGGCTGTCTAGTCTCCGCTAACTTAGCTAAGAGTTGAAAACATCTGGTGAGTGTTGATTCCCGAAACGCATCTCTGGACATCTGCACTGCTCTCTCGTACCTGGCTCCTTGAGGCAAAGTATGTCCACCTCCACCATGTCAGGTTTATCTAAGGGACTGACTTTCCGCTCCGTCACCCCAGACGGAACCACGTCGGGTTTGGGACCGAGTTTTCTGGGGTAATAATCCCCAACATTTTGGTAGTGCAGTCCTGGCGGAGACGTGGGTGAGCTGTCCATCGCCATTTTGAATCCTTCCAGAGCAAAACATCGCCGATTGACGGCAAGTGGCGTGGGCTAAAAAAAAAAAAAAAAAGAGCCTGAAAAAACGCGACAAAAGTTAAATACTGAAAGCGAAGAGGAAATGTTAGTTTTTAATAATTTATATTTTTATTGTTTTTTTTAAATTCTGTGATTCAATGTGACACAGTAGAGTGCTACATTCATGACGTATTTTTGTAGGCCAATTTGGAGGTTTCTTCCGGGCATGGGTCTAGGACCAGTCATAGGCATGGGTTCCCTCGGCAGATTCTTTTTTCCCCGTAGGTATTTTGAGGTTTTGCCGAATATTGGCTAAGGTCTGTGGTTAATATAAGCCTATAAATATAACGTTATGCTAAAAATGTGTTTCAATGACTTCAAACTAAGTGTATGTAAACTTCCAACTTCAACTGTAGCTACCCAGAAAACCCAGCTAGCCTACGGACCTGTGCCGATTCCGGCTGAGTGTCGGCTACGGCGACAGTTATTCGGGCCAATCCCGCCAACCTTCGGCAGAGTCGCCTATTCAAAGATGAGGCCAGGTTGTGGCTAAACGCACTCGGGACGATTCTGGTTTGCGGCGTTTCGCCCAGATCTGGCAAACTTGAATCGGGCCGATTCTGGTTACTGCTCGGCATGTTGTGGAAACTGGCGACGATTAAAAATAAAACTATTTCCGATTAAACATTTGTCTATGTTTGATCCATCTTTCAATCAATTAGCAGGGAAATGATCCTAGTTATGCAACCTATTTTTATTGATTTATGTGCGTAGGCCTATTTATTTAAGAAAATCAAAGATTGCTTAACCTTTAAACGGCCGAACTTTTAAACAGTTATTTTCCGTGATTCAAATTTTAAAAAGGGATTGAATATGTGCGCTTCCGCTAAGGGGGTGAATTCATTTCAGCCAAGTGGTGCATCCAGGAGCCACACTTGGTCAATGGTCATGAGGTAAACAATTAAATAATGACAGTTTATCTTCTGAGCCAGATGAGTGACGTGAGAATAACTGAAACTATTCTCCCTGAGACTCTGACAGAATGAAGCGCACACAGTTGGGTAAGTATTGGCTTTCAATTTAAATTCGATAGTTTATAGTAATTTAAGATGTATATCTATAGCTAAACACGTTTATTTGCAGGTTGTCTTGATGTTCACCAAATTCAGGAAAACATTAGCTAACGTTAATTATCTCTCTTTCAGAACTTGTCTTGACCGTTTTCTGCCTGGTTCTGAGGTAAATTAACGGAAGCGACAGCTAACGTTAACTCAGCTTGCTAGGTTGGTTTTCTACGGTTAAGGTAATATTTAAATGCCAAATAAAGTTAACGGTAAACTGGCTGTAAGGATAACGTTAGTGAAATGTATTCCGAGACAATATTAATTTTCGTCTCATTTCTTCACTTGGTCGTTACTAACGACGTTAGCTAGCTACATGCTAGCTGCTATAAACATACACGCCAATAACAGCTATCGGCAGCTGGCTAGAGCGAGCTTGACGTTAGCTGGCTACTGTTAATTATATAATATTATCAATGATTAATAACTTGTTAGCTTATGGACGAGGGAAAAGTTTACTCTGGTGAAGTTTACTCTACTGCCAACGTTAGCTATAGCCAACAGTTCAACGCGACGTGGATGCTATCGTTGCCTACTCAGCCTTAACCCAGCAGCTGAGTCGAGGTAAACCAGCAGCTGAGCTGACGACGGGATAAACATACAACATAGTTTTAACGTAGAATAACATAATTGATTTGAATACAATTTACACGTGTGTTATGGTAATGGTCATAGAGGAATGTTGTATAATAATCTCTCTTGCCGCAGTCAGGAAGAACCAGCCGAGGATGGGGAGATCGGAAAACTGATAAAACAGTGGCTCCAACTAACGCTGGAGACTGAGAGGGAGGAACAAGGCAGAGACCCAGCAAATACATAACATTGTCACAACGTTTTCTGCATTCCAACAACGTTGTGACAATGTTGCCAGAAGGTTGAACTTCATATCATACATCAATAATTTTAAAACTGAAGGAAATACTTTGACAAGAAGAAACATCTCATAATCCATTGAGGCACATTGTTTTTCTACACTACAAATAATACATTTTAAGGCTTGTAGGTAAGATGTAGCAATGACTTTATGTATTTTTGGATAACCACAAATTAGGCTATATACAAACCCCAATTCCAAAAAAGTTGGGACAGTATGTAAAAGGCACATAAAAGCAGAGTTTTGTAAATTCTCTTTTACATGTATTTAATTGAAAACAGTACAAAGAAAAGATATTTAATGTTTTACCTTATCAGCTTTATTGATTTTTGTAAATATACGCTAATTGCGAATTTGATGCATGCAACACGTTCCACGTGCATTTGAATGGATCTCTGGGAATTGGAGGGTGGAACTAGATTAAGCTGTAAATTACACGGGAATAGTATGGGACTGTAAGTCAACAAGGGTCTGAGGTATCAAACGAGCCTCAAACCATCACTCTGCTGCCAGATATGCAGTAGATATGGATGGATCACTTTAAGGGTTGTTTCTCCTGACTAATTTTCCTATTGAACTCTGGAAAAATAAGTCAGGAGAAGAAACCCTTCAAGTGATCCATCCATATCTACTGCATATCTGGCAGCAGAGTGATGGTTTAAGGCTTGTTTGATACGTCAGACCCTTGAGGACTTAGAGCCATTTAGCCAAATTACATGGAATGATCCTGTTACAAAGGCAGCCTACATCTTCAAGAAAATTTCCCTTAAATTGCTTCATCTAATATATCCATTCATACATTTATTTGTAAATCTGTGGATTTTAATAAATGGTAATATGTCTCTAGGAAAAGTAGAGAAACAAATTGAATTAAAATTCATTTTCTTAAAAGGTTCACGATTGGACTCAAGTAAAATATTTAGCAGATCGTTGGCTGTAGCCATCTGGGGCTCCCTGACACTAAAAGACAGGAGTGTGACAGGGTCCAAAATGCAACTCTGCAAAAGGCTCTGGCAAATACCCGCTTGACACCACAAAGTTACTGCCATCAAAGGTAGACAACAAGATGAATTAATTCTACATTCCCGTTATATTTGTATATAGGGCGCTCGTGCTGCTACACAGCAAGAGAAAGCTGAAGTAGCCTTACGAAAGGATTTAGTTAGCGCGGGAGCATGTGTGATGCTGTAAAATAACACAAATCAATTTAAAATGCAAAAACTAATTCAAGTCAGTCGACAGTCAAATTCACAACGTATAAAACAACGTGGAAATGTAGGCTACACAAGCCTCGTTTGTGTCGTCTATACCCCAGCAACAGGGCTATGTAGCCTACACAAATGATTTGAACACGTAAAACATGTTGAACGGTTGCAATTTACAGCATAGTAAGCAGTAGCTACCGAACATGTTTATGGTGGACTGAATGCAGCTTCTTCATTGTTACCGTATTTTTTTTAAATTGCGTTGTCTTGGATCTTTGCAGCCTCTGCTTTTTTCAGTAGCCTAAAGCATGCCTTTCACAATTCCACAAACAATTAATATATAGCCTACATGATAAAATATTGTACCACAAAGAATATATTTTCGACACCAGTTGGTGATCAGTGCAATTTTTACGTCTACCCCTGGACATGTTAATAGTTAATAGTCTACTCCAAAATATTTGTTCGTCGTACTTTTAAATAGTATTTTATAAATACACGCACGATTCTGCATTTCTCTAAAGTAGGTAGGCAACTAAAGAGTCAGTCAAGACCTAGCTAGATAGGTTAGGGAGCTATGCTACGAGTATTTCTGTAAGGGGACATGACGTGTGAGGTGGGAGGAGCCAAACGCAGCAAGGGGATTCTTTAAGCCCTAAGGCCACTAAGGCGGGAAACCCCGCAGTTAAGGGAGGAGACAAGACCACACGTACCAAAGCTACAAACCGGCTCACTGTCATACACTAAAGAGTAGAAGCGCAAACAGCAAGTTTTCAGCAAGAAAACCAAATAAGGCAAATGGAACAGAGCACAAGGTTCCCATACTTCTACGAGCAAAGTGACAGAAGAAAGAGCCAGAAACAACAAACGCCCTGTCTCGGCAACGAGACGCATAAGAACAGGCGAGTAGCATAAAAGGTAGGCCTACACATAAAACACAGCCAACAAACACTGAAAACTAATAAGCATTAGTATACGAGGAGGCGAAAAGGAACGGAGATCTAACGTTCCAAGGCTACTCTCAGGGACTCGCAGTCAAACGCAAACCTGTCAACAAAAACGCCCAAGCTCCATATAAGGAGAAACATACCTGGAGAACGAACAGAACTATAGTTCCGAACAAAATCGTCCCGCAAGTAAAAAGGACGAAACAGAACAGCTGCACCGGAATTACCGGCTAAAAGACCAACACGAGTTTGATAAAGAATAAAAGCCCTGCCTCTTGGTAAAGAGGAAATGTAACGAGGCGAAGGAACAGAGATAAAATTCCATGGCTAGTTTAATAGGCTCGCAGTCAAATGCAACGACCAGGAAGCAGGAACAGAAAAGCCAGGGGAGATGAGTCCTAATAACTACATCTACATAGGCAAATACGCCAGGGGGGACGAGTCCTAATAGCTACTTCCACATAGGCAAGTACGCCAGGGGGGAAGAGTCCGAATAACTACATCCACATAGGCAAGTCCCGCATTGATCGAGAAAACGTAAAGGGGTAAACGCCCGATCTCCCAGGAGAGAGAAACATTTTACAGGCGAGCCGACGGAGCACCGTCGTCCCATAACTTTACTAGCAAACATGACTAACGCAAGCTTAATTGAAAACACACGCCCTAGCCTCTCAATAATGGGAAATGTAATGAGGCGGAGGAACAGAGATAACATTCCATGGTTACTTTCATAAATGCGCAATCAAACACAAACATGTCCATAGCATCGTCCAAGCTCCATATAAAGAGGGACACACCCGGAGAACGAACAGAACTACAGTTCCGAACAAAATCGTCCCGTAGGTGAAAAGGACGACCAGGAACAGCTGTAACAAAAGACCAACGCAAACCTAATCGAAGATAACCGACCTGCCTCTAAGAATAAATAAAACCCTAAAGTCAGTATGATACAAACGCCCTGTCTCTTAGTAAAAGGCAATAGATCTAGGTAAAAACGACAAACAAAGGACAGACCAGAAAGCAGAGACTGAAATGAGCACACCAAACAGGAATTCAACCTGAAGCACAAAGGCCAGTACCGCAAAACTCCCAATAAAAGCACAACGGAGCAAAATGGTCTCCTTAAAAACCTAGATCTAATCATACGTTTAAAACTTTAAAAGGGCAAAATAAACCGCACACAAAACAGCACAACTAATACCAGAAAATACACCACAGAACAAACAATCAAACAATCACAATGAACAATTAATATCGAAGACCAGAACAAAAGGAACACGGGATTAAATAGCTCACCGGCAATACATCCCAGCTGTGAACGCGGATTACTTACTCCGTGAAAAGAAGGAACGGAGCCAAAACTCCACCAACGAAGCAGCGCCCACGTGTGGTGACCGGGGGAACATGACCGCAAGGGGAAAAGGGTCATAAACCATGACAATTTTAAAACCATACTCCGCAAGGGTGGGCAGAAATACCAATATTTGCAGTTAGGCTAAGTGCCGATATAGCGTTGGCTGCTACTGATTTTCATGCCATTCATTTTAAATGTCCCAGAATAAGCTATAGAATTATTAAAGTTGTCATAAAAGGTAGTGACAACTTTGCGGCTATTTTCAAGCTAGGCTACTCCAGACTACGTTGTCAGAACGTCGCCGATTGTCAAGACGGTGAGATTTCAGAAACGTCGCCACTTTATGGGGCATTTCTACGTTCCTCTGCAGTGTGCACAACGTCGTGGGAACCAAAGCAATGAGTTGTCACAACGTTCTGTTTTCTGGAGAGGTGTAGAGGAAAGTTGAGGGAGAAACGTAACGTGATTTTGCTGTTGTTTACTCTACTTTTTGTTATTTATCTTAGTATTTAGGCTTTTAGTCATTTATTCTGTTCTTTGATATATTACGTGAAGTGATAATTTGTAGGCAGCAATAAAATTCTGATTCATTTGAAAATGTCTACTTCGTGTCAATTTGAAATAGAAAATGGTATAACCTGTAAACATCATCATGAAGCATCAAATAACATATAAAACTATATACAGATCCTTTCCAAAAAATTTGAATATCATGGAAAAGTTTTTTTTTTTCCATAATTCCATTCAAAAAGTGAAACTTTCATAGATTATAGATTCATTACACACAAAGTGAAATATTTCTAGCCTTTATTTGTTTCATTTTTCATAATTTTGGCTTACAGCTCCAGAAAACCCCCAAAACAGTATTTCAAGAAATTAGAATAGTGTGTCGAAAATCAGCATTTACTTCAGTTATTTCAGAGAATGAGTGGAGTGGCTTGACTCAAGGAATCCGACAGTTGTAGCCCATGTCCCGGATACGTCTGTACGTGGTGGTTTTTGAAGCACTGACTCCAGCCTCAGTCCACTCCCTCTGCATCTCCGCCAAATTTTGGAATCGTCTTTGCTTGACAATCCGCTGAAGCCTACGGTCATCTCTTTTGCTTGTGCACCTTCTCCTGCCACATTTTTCCCTTCCACTAAACTTTCTATTGATATGCTTGGACACTGCACTCTGTGAACAGCCAGCCTCCTTAGCGATGACCTTTTGTGGCTTACCCATCTTCTGGAGGGTGTCAATGATGGTCTTCTGGCCAATTGTCAAGTCTGCAGTCTTCCCCATACTGAACCAAACTGAGATAAACTTTGCAGGTGTTTTGAGTAAATTAGATGATAGTGTGACACTCAGTCTAAAACATTCATTCTCTGAAATAACTGAAGTAAATGCTGATTTTCGACACACTATTCTAATTTCTTGAAATACTGTTTTGGGGGTTTTCTGGAGCTGTAAGCCAAAATGCCGAAAAATGAAACAAATAAAGGCTAGAAATATTTCACTTTGTGTTTATAGAGTGTTTATGCCAGCGGCCGGCCCTGAGCCGAGCATACACCTGAACAGGTGAAAACACTAAGTGCCGGGCGGCGGAAAAACACGGCATGGGCGCCGACCAGCGGCTCCGAGAGAGAACCTCCGCAGGAGTGGAGGCGAACTGCCAAACCATGACAGGACCACACCATCAATGACAACGACTTGTTCTCGATGACGTAGGCTTTCCAGCAACACCAGATTACACTGTGTATGGAAAACCCAAGGTTACATAATAATGTTGCTTCATTCTCAGCACTTCTGGGAACATTCCACTGAGGCTGGGTGTGTGTGTCAGTGCAATGACATTGTTCCTTTAAGAGACCTAGCTAACTCTCTCAGCACTGTAAACACAGTCTGTTCACCTTTGGTAGTCAGGCTAAGGGGCACACTTCTGTATATCACCCTACATTATTTTAGTTCTGTCTCTCTCGCTCTCTGTGCGTGCGTGTGTGTGTGTGTGTGTGTTTGTGTGTGTGTGTGTGTGTGTGTGTGTGTTTGTGTGTGTGTGTGTGTGTGTGTGTGTGTGTGTGTTTGTGTGTGTGTGTGTGTGTGTGTGTGTGTGTGTGTGTGTGTGTGTGTGTGTGTGTGGGTGTGTGTGTGTGTGCGTGTGTGTGTGTGTGTGTGTGTTTGTGTGTGTGTGCTTTGCCCCCATGAGAGATATACATTCTATGGAATTTCTACTCAGACTGAAAACAGCTTCATCTTACACAGGTTCTCTTTGTCATATTCAGTCTTTATGATGTTACAAAAATACCATTAATCAACCCAGAGCTGGGAGCCACCAATGGGGTGACTGCATTTGGCGTTTGTCCAGAATCGAAGAAACAACATGGAAGCTGGTGAAAGTTACCAGACTAATGTATATATAGTGAAGATTTCCAGATGTAACCCACACATAATGACGCTTTACATGTACAGTGTACTAAGTGTTCTCGGGCAGCTAGAGGACATAATGTTACAGCGTAAGAATGGCTTCTTTTTTAAATTTTTATTCCAGTCACCAAAGACACTTTTCTCTTGCCTAACATTACATTACAGTCATTTAGCAGAGATCCAGTCAACTAAACCCAAAGCATTATAAACCCAAAGCATTATAAACCCAAAGCATTATAAACCCAAAGCATTAGTGGGCAAACAAAGTTGAAAAACTTGTCTTGGAACTACGGTAACAAGAGTAACGAGTCTAAAAAAACGTAGATTAAAATAATGAGGCACGTGCACGCAGCACACAGAACCCTCCCCTAGTGTGCTGCTCTCATTCATAACACCCCCTTTTCCACAACTGACTGCTGATATCTGCTCAGGTCCAATCGGTCAATCACGTCGCCTCCTCCCTGCATTGGGCCTCCCACCCTCCAGATTTTCAGGGAAAAACCTCCCGTTTCTGAGATCTTACACACATCTCAGCAGCAGTCAGGAAACTCCTGCTTCTCACGCAAACTTTATCTCAGTAGGAGGAGTCTGCTTCTACACACGCACACACACACACACACACACACACAGCTGCAGGCATGCCCTCTCGCACGCACACACAGTCCTGTGGTAATTCAGCTGAGTAAATAGTCTGAATCGGGTGAAAAGCGAGGCTACAGCGCAGAGAGGAGCAGCGGTTATTCGCCATGGGCTCAGAGAAGTCAGAGAAATGGCAGGCCAAGGTGACGCAGGCTCAGAACATGACCGAGGAGGAGAAGCTGTACAGGTACAATGGGGTGCTGTACCCCACTATCATGGCCCCGATAGAGAACCTGAAGGCCATGGAGGAGCTGGAAGCAAGGGAAGATGATGTCATGCTAGTAGTCTACCCCAAATGCGGTGAGTACAACTGCCCTACGTTTACACTTCCCACCAGCACTGTCGCAGAAGCGGCCGGAATACTTACTGGAATTCTTACAGAGGTCTTAGAAGGAGTTCTGAGACAGAGCTGAACGTGCGTGGCAAACATGTTTTCTTTGAACAATTTAAATTAAATTTGAGGTTAAATTTGAACGGCTTTTTTTTTTTTAAGAACGTTCCAAATTGTTTGCAGTACCGGTATCTTCAGTTGAAATATCCATGGGAACACATTTCCCTCAGTCCAGCGTCCATTTCTGTTCACCGCAAACTACCTTTTCAGACCGTTCGCTTATGTTTGCAAACGTTTGCGGCTAACGGAAAAAAGTTTGAAATAGTTTGCAAACGGTCGCAAACGTTCGCCTTGTTCGCTGAATTTGAACGCACCTCTGTTACTTCACTTTCCATCTGCACAGCCTCTGTGTGGCTTAGATCCCCAAAGCATCACAGAAACATTGATAGATGTGCTCGTGCTTACGAGTATTTGCTGTGATTTAATTGTTATTTTTGGGCCACTCTGCTTGCCCTCTTGCCACTTGCAACTAGGATCAAGCGGTTCCAAAATGGATGGATTTATTTTGTCCTTGGCCAGGCAGCTACGGAACATGCACTGTTACCTTCTCTAGGGTGCATAGAACATACTTACCTTCCTGCAGGGTCTCTTACCTGTGCCTGGGGTGCATCCCCGGTCCCTGCTCTGTGCAAGCGGGTAGGTTCAGTCATATCCAGGGCAGTAATTCCTTTAAAGAGGGGTTTTCAACCTTTACTGATCCAGGGACCCCACCTTGACCCAGAGGCTTCCAGGGGACCCCCCATAATAAGTTAGAAATGTTTATATCTTTGTTTTAAAAAAAGGTTTTATATTTTGAGATATTTTCCCAACTCTGTATACAGACATTGTGTATCAGGTCTGTCTGGGATGGTGGTAAAAATGACAGTTGGCTGGAATGTTGTACAGAAGCTGAAAGCCTTTTTAAGTCCCTCATCTCTGATGAGCCAATAGGCTATTCATGAATTATCACACACTATAGGACACGTGCTTAGCATTGTATACCCAAAATACAAATAGAAACAGAAACACTATTCATTCAATACATCACAGAAGTGTGAGCAGCTGCAGATGGTTATTTTAGAGGCAATTTTAGGCGTGTGATTTTTATAGGATCTGGAGATCAAATAGGCTGGATTTTATAAGCCCCTCTAAAAATAAATGAGGCAATTTAAAGTTTTAACTTAAAGTTAGATAAAAGGTCACTCGCATACATGCACCGCACAAGAACATGTACAGTAGCAGTGTAGATCACAGCACTTTTCTCTCAGTTTTACTATGGCAACCATTTAAATGTGAATTTCATTAAATAAAAGTTCATAAGGTTAAAGTATATATTTATTAGACTGTATTGATCTATACTAATACAAATCCACTTTTGTGATTACAGTATATGCATAAGATACATACACTACTCACAAAAAGTTAGGGATATTTGGCTTTCGGGTGAAATTTATGGAAAATGTAAGTTCACGCTACAGTGATATTATACGTATCATGAAAGTAGGGCATTTAAGTAGAAGCATGCAATGGTGATTTCCTCATCTCAAACAATTTATTGAAACAAAAGCCAACAACAGTGGTGGGTATACCACAACAAAAATGTCAATGTCTCAATAACTTGTCATGTGCCCTTGAGCATCAATTACAGCTTGACAACGACGTCTCATGCTGTTCACAAGTCGACTTATTGTCTGCTGAGGCATGGCATCCCACTCTTCTTGAAGGGCGGCCCTCAGGTCATTGAGGTTCTGGGGTACAGAGTTACGAGCCTCTACACGGTGAGTCAGCTGATCCCATAGGTTTTCTATGGGATTCAGGTCTGGAGAAAGTGCAGGCCACTCCATTTGAGGTACCCCAGTCTCCAGCAGCCTTTCCCTAATGATGCGACCTCGATGAGCTGGAGCATTGTCGTCCATGAAGATGAAATTAGGCCTGTGTTGTTCATGCAGGGGCACAATGACTGGATTAATGATGTTATTCAGGTAGTATGGGCTTGTCACTGTACCATTCACAAAGTGTAGGGCAGTTCTGTATTGACTAGACACACCTGCCCACACTGTAACACCGCCACCACCAAAGGGTCGTCTGGTGACAACAGTGGCTGATGCATAGCGCTCTCCTTGACGTCTCCAACATCGTTGGCGGCCATCATTTCTGCTCAACGTGAATCGACTTTCATCAGAGAACAGCACTGAGGCCCACTGGTCCCTCGTCCAGCGTAAATGCTCCCTGGCCCATGCAAGACGATGACGCCTGTGCCTGGTGGTGTGGTCAGGTACCCTTGCAGGTCGTCTAGCACGCAGACCACGCTGATGTAAACGGTTTCGAATGGTCTGACGTGACACTTGGGTGCCTCTCACCTCCCTTAAATGTGCCTGGAGTTGAGTGGCATTCATCATCCGGTTCCGCAGGGCACTGTTCACAATGAAGCGGTCATCAGTGTGGGATGTGGCCAAAGGACGTCCACTTCTATGCCTTTCTGTGACTCTTCCAGTCTCTCTGTATCTCTGTTGCAACCTGCTGATGACACTGTGACACTCTAAGCTCAGTGGCCACTTCCCTCTGAGAACATCCTGTTTGAAGCCTCGCAATGGCGAGGTACTGTTGATCAATTGTTAGGTGTCGTCTTGGTCTCATGATGTCAAAATGTGAACAGCATGATGAAGAGGACTGTTTAAATACCAATTCTAATTGAACCAGGAAATGTATTGGTCGATTCATGGATCAAACACCTGTTGTGAATTTTGCCGTTCAGCTCCTTGTTAGAGAACAGCAAGTTGTGCAAAAAGTACTGAAACATTGAATAGTTGGACATGTGCATTCAAAAGTTTAGAGAAGGTCAAATTAATTTCACCTGTAAAGGTTATAGTGCATTTTAGGTTCGTCCTGAAATTTCACCCGAAAGCCGAATATCCCTAACTTTTTGTGAGTAGTGTACTTCAATGAAAGAAATATGGTGAAATAACTTCTTTCAAAAAGCTTAATTCTTGTTTCCTTCATGCTTTTTTTAAGTGATATGTCATATCACAGCTACGGCATGACCCATACAGCTATGGCATGACCCATACAGCTATGGTATGACCCATACAGCTATGGCATGACCCGTACAGATTGTAATTACTCTACAAAAAGGCTAGCAGTCTCCATTGCTTTTATGCTGTGTGAGAGTATAATTGAATCCTAAGCAGCCAACCCTGCAGTCACATTTTATCTGAAAATAAGCCTCATACAGCACGGTACACTGTGTTGGAAACCGTTAGCATGACAGCAGTCAAGCAAGCATGCAGCCTGCTTCATCTTTGCATTTCCAATCGTCAGGTCATAGAGTCACTTCCTATAATTTTATTAATAATAATAATAATAATAATAATAATAATAATTAAATAATGTTATACATTTTTATTAATGTTTTGGTGGTTATTACAGACCTGTTCTCTAGCCTATTGATCCATCGTTTTACATTAAGTTTATTTTAATACAGTTTATTTGTATCATGAACTGGCAGTTTTGCATTATGGCATGAGGTAATAATGAGGCTTTCATTGTGTCTGTCTCTTGATTGCTAATATTTCACCTGTGGGAGAATTTATTTTCATGCTTGACTTTAAATGTCGCTGCATCTAGATAGCCATATCGCCTATGCGCTACGGCCGATAGCAATAGCCTTGTTCTCCGTTGGCCATTGTTCACATGATCTAAGCAAGATGGCAAACGGAAATACACTGGGAATGTAAAATGAACACCTCTGAGCTTAAGAATGAATCGCCTCAGTCCTCCCCGGAATACCATAGATATCCACCCACCCCCTGGTGCAGCAGCACTGTGGATATCCACCCACCCCCTGGTGCAGCAGCACAGTGGATATCCACCCACCCCCTGGTGCAGCAGCACTGTGGATATCCAGCCACCCCCTGGTGCAGCAGCACAGTGGATATCCAGCCACCCCCTGGTGCAGCAGCACAGTGGATATCCACCCACCCCCTGGTGCAGCAGCACAGTGGATATCCACCCACCCCCTGGTGCAGCAGCACAGTGGATATCCACCCACCCCCTGGTGCAGCAGCACAGTGGATATCCAGCCACCCCCTGGTGCAGCAGCACAGTGGATATCCACCCACCCCCTGGTGCAGCAGCACAGTGGATATCCACCCACCCCCTGGTGCAGCAGCACAGTGGATATCCACCCACCCCCTGGTGCAGCAGCACAGTGGATATCCACCCACCCCCTGGTGCAGCAGCACAGTGGATATCCAGCCACTCCCTGGTGCAGCAGCACAGTGGATATCCAGCCACCCCCTGGTGCAGCAGCACAGTGGATATCCACCCACCCCCTGGTGCAGCAGCACAGTGGATATCCAGCCACCCCCTGGTGCAGCAGCACAGTGGATATCCACCCACCCCCTGGTGCAGCAGCACAGTGGATATCCACCCACCCCCTGGTGCAGCAGCACAGTGGATATCCAGCCACCCCCTGGTGCAGCAGCACAGTGGATATCCAGCCACCCCCTGGTGCAGCAGCACAGTGGATATCCACCCACCCCCTGGTGCAGCAGCACAGTGGATATCCACCCACCCCCTGGTGCAGCAGCACAGTGGATATCCACCCACCCCCTGGTGCAGCAGCACAGTGGATATCCAGCCACCCCCTGGTGCAGCAGCACAGTGGATATCCAGCCACCCCCTGGTGCAGCAGCACAGTGGATATCCACCCACCCCCTGGTGCAGCAGCACAGTGGATATCCACCCACCCCCTGGTGCAGCAGCACAGTGGATATCCACCCACCCCCTGGTGCAGCAGCACAGTGGATATCCAGCCACCCCCCTGGTGCAGCAGCACAGTGGATATCCAGCCACCCCCTGGTGCAGCAGCACAGTGGATATCCAGCCACCCCCTGGTGCAGCAGCACAGTGGATATCCACCCACCCCCTGGTGCAGCAGCACAGTGGATATCCAGGCACCCCCTGGTGCAGCAGCACAGTGGATATCCACCCACCCCCTGGTGCAGCAGCACAGTGGATATCCAGCCACCCCCCTGGTGCAGCAGCACAGTGGATATCCACCCACCCCCCTGGTGCAGCAGCACAGTGGATATCCAGCCACCCCCTGGTGCAGCAGCACAGTGGATATCCACCCACCCCCCTGGTGCAGCAGCACTGTGGATATCCAGCCACCCCCTGGTGCAGCAGCACAGTGGATATCCAGCCACCCCCTGGTGCAGCAGCACAGTGGATATCCACCCACCCCCCTGGTGCAGCAGCACAGTGGATATCCAGCCACCCCCTGGTGCAGCAGCACAGTGGATATCCAGCCACCCCCTGGTGCAGCAGCACAGTGGATATCCAGCCACCCCCCTGGTGCAGCAGCACAGTGGATATCCACCCACCCCCTGGTGCAGCAGCACAGTGGATATCCAGCCACCCCCTGGTGCAGCAGCACAGTGGATATCCAGCCACCCCCTGGTGCAGCAGCACAGTGGATATCCACCCACCCCCTGGTGCAGCAGCACAGTGGATATCCAGCCACCCCCTGGTGCAGCAGCACAGTGGATATCCACCCACCCCCTGGTGCAGCAGCACAGTGGATATCCAGCCACCCCCTGGTGCAGCAGCACAGTGGATATCCACCCACCCCCTGGTGCAGCAGCACAGTGGATATCCAGCCACCCCCTGGTGCAGCAGCACAGTGGATATCCACCCACCCCCTGGTGCAGCAGCACTGTGGATATCCAGCCACCCCCTGGTGCAGCAGCACTGTGGATATCCACCCACCCCCTGGTGCAGCAGCACGGTGGATATCCATCCATCCCCCTTTCCTGTCTCTTTCTATGGCAGGGTTTAACTGGATGGTGGGGGGTGATGCAGAAGATCATAGCAGCTTCTTCCCCTGGAGCAGGACCTGACAGCAAGATGCCGCCGCTCATGGAGTTCTTTAGCCCTGAGATGCAACCGGTGAGTAGAGTTTTTTACCGGTGAGTAGAGTTCTTTAGCCCTGAGTTGCAACCGGTGAGTAGAGTTCTTTAGCCCTGAGATGCAACCGGTGTGTAGAGTTCTTTAGCCCTGAGATGCAACCGGTGTGTAGAGTTCTTTACTGGTGAGTAGAGTTCTTTAGCCCTGAGATGCAACCGGTGAGTAGAGTTCTTTAGCCCTGAGATGCAACCAGTGAGTAGAGTTCTTTAGCCCTGAGATGCAACCAGTGAGTAGAGTTCTTTAGCCCTGAGATGCAACCGGTGAGTAGAGTTCTTTAGCCCTGAGTTGCAACCGGTGAGTAGAGTTCTTTAGCCCTGAGATGCAACCAGTGAGTAGAGTTCTTTAGCCCTGAGATGCAACCGGTGAGTAGAGTTCTTTAGCCCTGAGATGCTCCAGGTGGGTCGACGTGACTTCTGCTTTCAGATATTGCAATAAAGTTTTTTTCAAAAAATGCATTGCTGTTAAATATATTTAATATGTTTCCACTAGGTCTGTTGCAACTATCCAGCAACATAGTGAGGTCTGCTTGACCTCATTGGCAGCTAGCACAGTCTAACCCTACAGTTAGAGCAGTAAGAGAGCTCTAGGGGTACCCCTACAGTTAGAGCAGTAAGAGAGCTCTAGGGGTACCCCTACAGTTAGAGCAGTAAGAGAGCTCTAGGGGTAACCCTACAGTTAGAGCAGTAAGAGAGCTCTAGGGGTACCCCTACAGTTAGAGCAGTAAGAGAGCTCTAGGGGTACCCCTACAGTTAGAGCAGTAAGAGAGCTCTAGGGGTAACCTACAGTTAGAGCAGTAAGAGAGCTCTAGGGGTACCCCTACAGTTAGAGCAGTAAGAGAGCTCTAGGGGTACCCCTACAGTTAGAGCAGTAAGAGATCTCTAGGGGTACCCCTACAGTTAGAGCAGTAAGAGAGCTCTAGGGGTACCCCTACAGTTAGAGCAGTAAGAGAGCTCTAGGGGTAACCCTACAGTTAGAGCAGTAAGAGAGCTCTAGGGGTACCCCTACAGTTAGAGCAGTAAGAGAGCTCTAGGGGTACCCCTACAGTTAGTGCAGCAAGAGAGCTCTAGGGGTAACCCTACAGTTAGAGCAGTAAGAGAGCTCTAGGGGTACCCCTACAGTTAGAGCAGTAAGAGAGCTCTAGGGGTACCCCTACAGTTAGAGCAGTAAGAGAGCTCTAGGGGTACCCCTACAGTTAGAGCAGTAAGAGAGCTCTAGGGGTACCCCTACAGTTAGAGCAGTAAGAGAGCTCTAGGGGTACCCCTACAGTTAGAGCAGTAAGAGAGCTCTAGGGGTACCCCTACAGTTAGAGCAGTAAGAGAGCTCTAGGGGTAACCCTAGTTAGAGCAGTAAGAGAGCTCTAGGGGTACCCCTACAGTTAGAGCAGTAAGAGAGCTCTAGGGGTACCCCTACAGTTAGAGCAGTAAGAGATCTCTAGGGGTACCCCTACAGTTAGAGCAGTAAGAGAGCTCTAGGGGTACCCCTACAGTTAGAGCAGTAAGAGAGCTCTAGGGGTACCCCTACAGTTAGAGCAGTAAGAGAGCTCTAGGGGTACCCCTACAGTTAGAGCAGTAAGAGAGCTCTAGGGGTACCCCTACAGTTAGAGCAGTAAGAGAGCTCTAGGGGTACCCCTACAGTTAGAGCAGTAAGAGAGCTCTAGGGGTACCCCTACAGTTAGAGCAGTAAGAGAGCTCTAGGGGTACCCCTACAGTTAGAGCAGTAAGAGAGCTCTAGGGGTACCCCTACAGTTAGAGCAGTAAGAGAGCTCTAGGGGTACCCCTACAGTTAGAGCAGTAAGAGAGCTCTAGGGGTACCCCTACAGTTAGAGCAGTAAGAGATCTCTAGGGGTACCCCTACAGTTAGAGCAGTAAGAGAGCTCTAGGGGTACCCCTACAGTTAGAGCAGTAAGAGAGCTCTAGGGGTAACCCTACAGTTAGAGCAGTAAGAGAGCTCTAGGGGTACCCCTACAGTTAGAGCAGTAAGAGAGCTCTAGGGGTACCCCTACAGTTAGAGCAGTAAGAGAGCTCTAGGGGTAACCTACAGTTAGAGCAGTAAGAGAGCTCTAGGGGTACCCCTACAGTTAGAGCAGTAAGAGAGCTCTAGGGGTACCCCTACAGTTAGAGCAGTAAGAGATCTCTAGGGGTACCCCTACAGTTAGAGCAGTAAGAGAGCTCTAGGGGTACCCCTACAGTTAGAGCAGTAAGAGAGCTCTAGGGGTAACCCTACAGTTAGAGCAGTAAGAGAGCTCTAGGGGTACCCCTACAGTTAGAGCAGTAAGAGAGCTCTAGGGGTACCCCTACAGTTAGTGCAGCAAGAGAGCTCTAGGGGTAACCCTACAGTTAGAGCAGTAAGAGAGCTCTAGGGGTACCCCTACAGTTAGAGCAGTAAGAGAGCTCTAGGGGTACCCCTACAGTTAGAGCAGTAAGAGAGCTCTAGGGGTACCCCTACAGTTAGAGCAGTAAGAGAGCTCTAGGGGTACCCCTACAGTTAGAGCAGTAAGAGAGATCTAGGGGTACCCCTACAGTTAGAGCAGTAAGAGAGCTCTAGGGGTACCCCTACAGTTAGAGCAGTAAGAGAGCTCTAGGGGTAACCCTAGTTAGAGCAGTAAGAGAGCTCTAGGGGTACCCCTACAGTTAGAGCAGTAAGAGAGCTCTAGGGGTACCCCTACAGTTAGAGCAGTAAGAGATCTCTAGGGGTACCCCTACAGTTAGAGCAGTAAGAGAGCTCTAGGGGTACCCCTACAGTTAGAGCAGTAAGAGAGCTCTAGGGGTACCCCTACAGTTAGAGCAGTAAGAGAGCTCTAGGGGTACCCCTACAGTTAGAGCAGTAAGAGAGCTCTAGGGGTACCCCTACAGTTAGAGCAGTAAGAGAGCTCTAGGGGTACCCCTACAGTTAGAGCAGTAAGAGAGCTCTAGGGGTACCCCTACAGTTAGAGCAGTAAGAGAGCTCTAGGGGTACCCCTACAGTTAGAGCAGTAAGAGAGCTCTAGGGGTACCCCTACAGTTAGAGCAGTAAGAGAGCTCTAGGGGTACCCCTACAGTTAGAGCAGTAAGAGATCTCTAGGGGTACCCCTACAGTTAGAGCAGTAAGAGAGCTCTAGGGGTAACCCTACAGTTAGAGCAGTAAGAGAGCTCTAGGGGTACCCCTACAGTTAGAGCAGTAAGAGAGCTCTAGGGGTACCCCTACAGTTAGAGCAGTAAGAGAGCTCTAGGGGTACCCCTACAGTTAGAGCAGTAAGAGAGCTCTAGGGGTACCCCTACAGTTAGAGCAGTAAGAGAGCTCTAGGGGTACCCCTACAGTTAGAGCAGTAAGAGAGCTCTAGGGGTACCTCTACAGTTAGAGCAGTAAGAGAGCTCTAGGGGTACCCCTACAGTTAGAGCAGTAAGAGAGCTCTAGGGGTACCTCTACAGTTAGAGCAGTAAGAGAGCTCTAGGGGTACCCCTACAGTTAGAGCAGTAAGAGAGCTCTAGGGGTACCCCCTACAGTTAGAGCAGTAAGAGAGCTCTAGGGGTACCCCTACAGTTAGAGCAGTAAGAGAGCTCTAGGGGTAACCCTACAGTTAGAGCAGTAAGAGAGCTCTAGGGGTAACCCTACAGTTAGAGCAGTAAGAGAGCTCTAGGGGTACCCCTACAGTTAGAGCAGTAAGAGAGCTCTAGGGGTAACCCTACAGTTAGAGCAGTAAGAGAGCTCTAGGGGTACCCCTACAGTTAGAGCAGTAAGAGAGCTCTAGGGGTACCCCTACAGTTAGAGCAGTAAGAGAGCTCTAGGGGTACCCCTACAGTTAGAGCAGTAAGAGAGCTCTAGGGGTACCCCTACAGTTAGAGCAGTAAGAGAGCTCTAGGGGTACCCCTACAGTTAGAGCAGTAAGAGAGCTCTAGGGGTACCCCTACAGTTAGAGCAGTAAGAGAGCTCTAGGGGTATGGTCGTTCAGGAAATGCTGTTGATGAAAGCCCATGTAAGCGGAGAGATGCTCAGCTTAAGTTTTCAGATCCACTTTACTGTCCTTTTCTGCCCTTTGCACTTTCATTTTGTACCACAGCTCAAAACATTTACTGTTAAAGGTCATAAAATGAAGAAACTATAAACATTGTGAGCGATGATGTGCAGCATGTAGCTGCTGGACTAGTTTTTGTGAGGATGTTACGTTGCTGTAACATCCTCTACACATGAGCAATAGTCTCACTCTACACATGAGCAATAGTCTCCCTCTACACATGAGCAATAGTCTCCCTCTACACATGAGCAATAGTCTCCCTCTACACATGAGCAATAGTCTCCCTCTACACATGAGCAATAGTCTCTCTCTACACATGAGCAATAGTCTCCCTCTACACATGAGCAATAGTCTCTTCTACTTCATTGAATTTTCCTGAGATATATCCAATATATCTGTATATACAGATATAGCCAATATACACTGCCTGGCCAAAAAAAAAGTCGCCGTTGAACCAGTCATGCATAGTGCCCACTGTACAAGCTTCTGGAGGCAGTGTTATGATCTGGGGTTGCTTCAATTGGTCAGGTCTAGGCTCAGCAACGTTATGCAGCAATAAAATGAAGTCAGCTGAGTACCTGAATGTACTGAATGACCAGGTTATCCCATCAATGGGCATATTCCAGGACGACAATGCCAAGATTAATCGGGCTCAAATTGTGAGAGTGGTTCAGGGAGCATGAGGAATCATTTTCACACATGAATTAGCCACCAGATTCCTGGCCTTAACCCCATTGAAAGTGTTTGGGATGTGCTGGAGAAGACTTTACGGAGTGGTTCGACTCTCCCGTCGTCAATATAAGATCTCGGGCAAAAATGAATGCAACTCTGGACGAAAATAAATGTTGTGACATTGCATAAGGTTGTCGAAACAATGCCACGACAAATGCACGCCGTAATCATGCACGCCGTAATCAAAGCTAAAGGCGGTCCAACAAAATATTAGAGTGTGCGACTTTTTTTTTGGCCAGGCAGTGTATCTATCAGGAACTTAATATAATAAACAAAAGCTTTTTCCCTGTGATTGTGCTGTCCGTCTCAGTACCTGTTCATTTTTAGATGTGCTAAGATTAGCCTTTCAGATGTTTTTTTAACACATGGTTTAGCACATGGTTTAGCACATGGTTTAGCACATTTTTTTAACACATTTTCTCTCCAAAGAGCCCCCTCCCCCTTTAAAAAGGTCAAAATGAAATAGGTTTAATCAGCATTAAAACACAAATTCCCAATTTATGAGATATGTCAGATGCTTGCTACTTTAAAATCATGTGCTGTTGAAATCTTGAACGGGTCAAAAACTGGTGTACAGGGAAGAAAGAGGCCAATGCCTGGAAGAGGAGATTCTTCTTTGGGATTAATCAGTCATGCCATCAAACACCCCTGTCTTATGAGACATGCAGTCATGCCATCAAACACCCCTGTCTTATGAGATGTTATTGCCGTAAACATCACATAAGGAATGTGCTTTCAGTCATGCAATGTTAGGAATACATAACAAACATATCTGTCACCAACAGCGGAACTCAAACCCTTGTTTGATGCTTTTGCTTTGCAGATGTTGAATCGAGCTCCATCTCCAAGATTTCTGGGGACACACATGCACCCGGATAACATCCCTCCCTCCTTCACTGCCAAAAAAACAAAGGTTTGTATTTACAGCCTGAAGGTTTTTAATCATAACAAGTAGATGGAGGTTAAAATGTGTACAAGTGGTGATATGTAATCTGACAAACCTTTTCACCTTATTTTTAAAACCGCATTTAAATGTGGTTTTACAAATTTGGATTTTATAAATGTATGTTTTGAACATACTTCCCATTTAAAAACTTTTTATCTTCAAATGGAAAATACGAAATTACACAGAAATTATTAATAAAATGTAATGTTACATTATATTACATTAATTTAGAGAGTCTTATCAAGAGCAGAAATGTAACAGTGTAAATGATGGGAGAGAGTGAGTGTGGCATTCTGTTTATTAAGGTTAAATATAGGATAGTATGGCACTGCAGCATTAAAGCTGTTATCATTCAAAGCTTGGAATTGTGACCATTAATCCACAGCATTGGTCCAGCAGCAAGAGGAACACTATGCTTGCTATGCTTGCTATGCTTGCTATGCTTGCTATGCTTGCTATGCTTGCTATGCTTACTATGCTTGCTATGCTTGCTATGCTTACTATGCTTGCTATGCTTGCTATGCTTGCTATGCTTACTATGCTTGCTATGCTTACTATGCTTGCTATGCTTGCTATGCTTGCTATGCTTGCTATGCTAATGAACTGTGATTGGGCACTTTCTGCAGACCCTGGTGATCTTCCGAAACCCCAAAGACACGGCCGTCTCCTTCTATCACTTTTCCGAAAAAAACCCTGTGCTGCCGACACCCGAGTCCTGGGACAAGTTTTACACGGAGTTCATGAGCGGAGACGGTAAGAGGGACACGCAGGGACACAGAAACCATCCCATGTCCCCTGGGATGCCCCGTATCTCAGCCTGGGATGCCCTGAATCTCAGCCTGGGATGCCCCGTATCTCAGCCTGGGATGCCCTGAATCTCAGCCTGGGACGCCCTGAATCTCAGCCTGGGACGCCCCGTATCTCAGCCTGGGATGCCCCGTATCTCAGCCTGGGATGCCCTGAATCTCAGCCTGGGACGCCCCGTATCTCAGCCTGGGACGCCCCGTATCTCAGCCTGGGACGTCCCGTATCTCAGCCTGGGACGCCCCGTATCTCAGCCTGGGACGCCCTGAATATCAGCCTGGGACGCCCCGTATCTCAGCCTGGGACGCCCCGTATCTCAGCCTGGGACGCCCTGAATATCAGCCTGGGACGCCCCGTATCTCAGCCTGGGACGCCCCGTATCTCAGCCTGGGACGCCCCGTATCTCAGCCTGGGACGCCCCGTATCTCAGCCTGGGACGCCCCGTATCTCAGCCTGGGACGGCCCGTATCTCAGCCTGGGACGCCCTGAATATCAGCCTGGGACGCCCCGAATCTCAGCCTGGGACGCCCTGAATCTCAGCCTGGGACGCCCTGAATCTGAATCAGCCCAATCTGAATCAGCCCAATACAGCATATACACCTGGGATGCCCTGAATCTCAGCCCAATACAGCATATACACCTGGGACGCCCTGAATCTCAGCCCAATACAGCATATACACCTGGGATGCCCTGAATCTCAGCCCAATACAGCATATACACCTGGGACGCCCTGAATCTCAGCCCAATACAGCATATACACCTGGGGCGCCCTGAATCTCAGCCCAATACAGCATATACACCTGGGATGCCCTGAATCTCAGCCCAATACAGTGTATACACCTGGGACGCCCTGAATCTCAGCCCAATACAGCATATACACCTGGGATGCCCTGAATCTCAGCCCAATACAGCATATACACCTGGGATGCCCTGAATCTCAGCCCAATACAGCATATACACCTGGGACATCCCATATCTCAGCCCAATACAGCATATACACCTGGGACGCCCTGAATCTCAGCCCAATACAGCATATACACCTGGGATGCCCTGAATCTCAGCCCAATACAGCATATACACCTGGGACATCCTGAATCTCAGCCCAATACAGCATATACACCTGGGGCGCCCTGAATTTCAGCCCAATACAGCGTATACACCTGGGGCGCCCTGAATCTCAGCCCAATACAGCATATACACCTGGGGCGCCCTGAATCTCAGCCCAATACAGTGTATACACCTGGGGCGCCCTGAATCTCAGCCCAATACTGCACATACAAGCAGCACTGAAGAGACTTCTTATTGAAAAGGAGTCATTGACCATAATATTAAATTTGAATAGCAAAAATAATCAATTTCAATAGTCTCAGAATAGTGTTTCATATTCTATAGAGCTCTGTCTTTCATCTTTGGCAACACTAACAGCTCACAACATTTTTCCTAGATTGCATAATCCAGTGTCCACATAACTTTCTCTGCAATATTTCCTTTAGTCTTTTCATTTCGAAACGTTTGAGTTTTCAGTTCACACTTTCAATGTACCGATGTTGCGCAATATGAGTAATCTTGAGTAAGCCATTTCTCAGGGTTCTTTTGAATGTTAGTCCTGCATGGCTGTTGAGGCAGCATAATATTTTTCAGAATAAAGGTCAGAGAAGCCCCACCTAAGAAAGTGCAGCTGAGTTATAATCACAGACGGATACTGTACAAAGCAGCAGACTGCTTTTTCAACCGATCTGATACACAAATAAGGGCGTAATCAATGCCTCCTCAGTGACAAAGCACAAAATTATATAGCACAAATATTAGTTACACATTAACCTTTCACAGTTATGACTGATCATACTGGAGTGTAATGTGATCTTGCAGCTTGCGTCTCTGTTTCAGTACCTTGGGGCTCGTACTTTGACCACGCGTTGGCCTGGGAGAAGCGCATAGACGACCCAAATGTGATGATTCTAACCTTTGAGGAACTGAAGCAGGTAAATGCACCTGCTTTAAGTTGTAAAAAGCACTGAAAAATATCATGTGATTATATTTTAGTTCATTTGCTTAGCGGATTGTCTTACACCTGTTCTGCTATGCTGCTTGGTTCCTGGTATGCTTGCAAATCAGTGGTCACAAGCTCATTAGATGGTGTGGCAGGACCTGGAGTGAGGCTCAAAATTACCCGGCTTTGTGCAATAAAAAGATTTCCAACACACAGTAATACGGTGAAGAAAAGGACAGAAGTAAACACAAGAAAAGGAAAAGAAATACAAGCTCGTATGTAGAACCTCTCTGCACTTCCTCCGTCCCTGTAGCTGCACTTCCTCCGTCTCTGTAGCTGCACTTCCTCCGTCTCTGTAGCTGCACTTCCTCCGTCTCTGTAGCTGGGCAGCTAAGTCTCTGTAACTGGGCAGCTAAGTCTCTGTAACTGGGCAGCTAAGTCTCTGTAACTGGGCAGCTAAGTCTCTGTAACTGTGCAGCTAAGTCTCTGTAACTGGGCAGCTAAGTCCCTGTAACTGGGCAGCTAAGTCTCTGTAACTGGGCAGCTAAGTCTCTGTAACTGGGCAGCTAAGTCCCTGTAACTGGGCAGCTAAGTCTCTGTAACTGGGCAGCTAAGTCTCTGTAACTGGGCAGCTAAGTCTCTGTAACTGGGCAGCTAAGTCTCTGTAACTGGGCAGCTAAGTCTCTGTAACTGGGCAGCTAAGTCCCTGTAACTGGGCAGCTAAGTCTCTGTAACTGGGCAGCTAAGTCTCTGTAACTGGGCAGCTAAGTCTCTGTAACTGGGCAGCTAAGTCCCTGTAACTGGGCAGCTAAGTCTCTGTAACTGGGCAGCTAAGTCCCTGTAACTGGGCAGCTAAGTCGCTGTAACTGGGCAGCTAAGTCTCTGTAACTGGGCAGCTAAGTCTCTGTAACTGGGCAGCTAAGTCTCTGTAACTGGGCAGCTAAGTCCCTGTAACTGGGCAGCTAAGTCTCTGTAACTGGGCAGCTAAGTCTCTGTAACTGGGCAGCTAAGTCCCTGTAACTGGGCAGCTAAGTCTCTGTAACTGGGCAGCTAAGTCTCTGTAACTGGGCAGCTAAGTCTCTGTAACTGGGCAGCTAAGTCTCTGTAACTGGGCAGCTAAGTCTCTGTAACTGGGCAGCTAAGTCCCTGTAACTGGGCAGCTAAGTCTCTGTAACTGGGCAGCTAAGTCTCTGTAACTGGGCAGCTAAGTCTCTGTAACTGGGCAGCTAAGTCTCTGCAACTGGGCAGTTAAGCTGCTTACCAGTTCAAGCAAACAATGCCTAACCATAATCTAAATTATGGTCAAAAAGCACAAATCCAGTCCCAATCAGGTTCTCAAACAGTCAATGGTCAAACACAAAAACAATCCTTGTGTTAACTCACAATCTCCTGGCTCCCTCCACACTTTTCCCAGACTGGTACTTCACAACTGCCTTCAGCTCAGGTACAGATTATATGCGCAGATTTCATTAGTTAATGTGCCCCAGGTGTGGTGTTCTAGCCTGGGCAACCTGCAGTGGCCCCAATCGGCCAGGGGATGGAGCCAACGAGCAGGATGCTGGGGACGCTGGGGACATGTCCCCACCACTTTTTGAAATGGCCAATTTTGTTGATTGATATTGTCCTGAAGGTTGTGATAATAGTCTGTAGCCTGTCAGTGTAAATCCTGTATGAATATATCTACAGGTGTTGATATTGTCCTGAAGGTTGTGATTAGGCGGGGGGGACTCTCTCTAAGAGTTTCATATGGGTCTATTACTGAGACTACAGTACTGGGTTACTGAGACTACAGTACTGGGTTACTGAGACTACAGTACTGGGTTACTGAGACTACAGTACTGGGTTACTGAGACTACAGTACTGGGTTACTGAAACTACAGTACTGGGTTACTGAGTGCATATGTGCATCTGAGACATCCTGAATCTCAGGTAGTTGAGACATACGTATAGATAACTACCTTTTAGCACACGCAAAGCTAATAACACAACCAATGACTGGTGCAAAACAAATACCATGACCGATCATTGTTCATGTTATTGTTCATATCATCACTTCTACCACCCAAGGAGAGAGGACGCATTTTCTTGCTGCTCCTGCTTTGCTTTGCTTGCTTTACTTTCTGTCCATCTGTTACATTTTATTGTTTTACTTATTTATATTTATTTTATTGTTTTACTCTTTAATTTATCTTTTAAAGTAAGAACGTCGGTTGAACACTTGGTTTTGAAAGCAAACATTTGGACTTATTTCTAAACAACAAAGCTTCTCTGACCGGCAAAAGACAACGTGGAAGTTATGTCTCCAAACCCAGTAAAATCAGTGAGCTGCATGGAGTGTGAGCGACTGATTGAGAGGATATCGCAGCTTGAAAAGAAGATTGAAACACTGTATCAAATACGTGAGGATGAGCAATTCATTGACTCTGTAGCAGCGTCTGTACAAGGTGCCGAGCCACCAAATGCTAACGGACAGACAGATTTTCATGCGAGGGATTACATCAAATCTAGAGTATCCTGTCACGGACATGGCTGACACGCTTCCCTGGATGGGTCCCAACGCCACTGGATTAGCTGCGGAGGCTCCCAAACCAGCCTTCCCTAATGACGCTTCTCACTGGCACAGCATCGGGGCCAGACCGAAAGCATCAACTCCAGCCAGGAATTGGTCTGACGTCGTCCACCGTAGAAGCAAATCCAGCAAGAAATCAAATAAGAGAGCACCAACTCTCACTCCACCACCTCAACTCTCATTGCAAAACAGGTACGATCCACTGACTGAAATGTGTGATAATACTAACTATGTTGAACCCAGAGAAGCTAATCACACCACTAGCATTAAGGCTCCAAGAAATAGCCCCAAAACCACAGCTAGGCCGAGGGCCAGAAGAGACATTGCTAACTCCACACCTGATAAGCCAAACACTATTCTGATTGGGGACTCTATAACCAGGCATGTAAGAATAGCAAAGACCGAAAATTTAACTATGGCTGACACATCTGTCAGGGAGCTAACAGGGCTGTTATCAGTTATCCTCTCTACACATCCAAGTAATATGAGGATTATTATCCACGCTGGGTCTTTTGACATTCTGCTAAGGAAAACTGGCTCTGAGATCCTGAAAAAAGACTTTTCCCTGCTACTGGAGAAACTGATCGACTGTCAATCGCAACATATATTCATCTCAGGCCCCATTCCAACTTTGGGGAAAGGAATCGAATCTTTTAGCAGACTCCTTGGCCTGAATACATGGCTGACATCGGCGTGCCTCACCCATGGGATAAAGTTTATTGACAATTTCAATATCTTTTGGAACTGCAAAGACCGCTTCAGACCCGATGGGGTTCATCCAAACATTACTGGATCCAGACTACTTGGTGCCAACCTACGTCATGCTCTTGGAATGCCATACCCAAACAAGATAAGTGTGAAGGACAGCGCGCACAGGCAGACAGCTGGTATCTCTCCCCCCTCACCTGACCCTCTGCTTCACATCACCCAAGGCATTCGGAGGATGTCTCTGTCCAAATCAGGGACCCAACGACCCCCCTCTCCCCCTCCACCACACTCATCAGCATGGTAACACCCTAGACTTAGTAATAACAACAGGGTTAAACATTGATAATGTTTTAGTATTCGAATTACCTATTTCTGACCATCACTGTGTGTTTTTTGATGCCAACCTAACCTTAACAAAGACCAAAAGGGAATTTTTGGTCCAAAGGAGATTCCTAGATAGCAAGGCTGAAGCAAAGTTTTCTAATATCATGAGATCGCTTGAGCCATATAGTTATGACTGCTCTTTAAATGACATGGTTGAAAATTTCAACAATACCTTGTCATCTGCTTTAAATACTGTTGCTCCACTAAAGATTAAAAAGAGGTCGACTGACAGAATCTCCCCATGGCTAAACAATAACAGTGTTAATGATATTAAGAGAATCTGTCGGGCAGCTGAAAGAAAATGGAGGAAAACTAGGCTCACAGTTCACTGTAATATATACAAAGAAGCCATGACTGCCTATAACAAAGCAATACGTCTGGCAAGAAAAGATTACTTTTCCAAGATTATTACAGAAAATGAAAACAATAATACACCTAGCATTCTTTTTTCAACAATTGATCGATTAATTAATCCTATGATGACTGCTGATCCTGACATTGCGTCCGGTTCCACATCTAGATGTAATGAGTTTGCTACTTTCTTTCAAGAAAAGATATCCAGTATTCGTTCACAAATCTCCCAGGTCAACGTAACTACAGAATTAGATGATCAATGTAGACAAATTGATGCTGTCATGGATTCATTTGAGCAGATTGACACGCAAGCTTTGAGTGAAATTATCTCTCAAATTAAACCCTCAACCTGCTCACTTGATCCCATCCCCACAAAGTTCTTCAAAAAGGTCTATGATTGTTTACTTGATGATGTTTTGGAAATTGTGAACTGTTCTCTATCAGCTGGCATATTCCCCACCACCTTGAAATCTGCCATTGTGAGACCAACTGTCATGGTTTTGACCCTGTTTCCCTATGCGGTCGTTTTCCTCGGTGGCCACGCGAGGGCGCTGCCCTTTTGGTAGATGCTTGCTCCGCCCTGCTGAGTTGGGGGAGCTTCTGTTAAGCGTTTTCACCTGTTCGTAGTCTCCTGAGAGTTATATAAGCCTACCGTTTCCTTCGTTCGGGGCTTCGACATTAATTGTTAATTGTTTGTTACTGTGGTGTTATTGTTGGCTGTGAGTTCTCGTACCATTTTGGCTACTCGCCTATTGTTAACGTCTCTTTGTTGAGGCAGGGCTTATTTCTTGCTGGCTTGGTGGTTAGTTGTCTCGTAGAAGTTTGGGACCGTAAATCTCTGCTCTATTTCGCCTGTGTGCTTTTTTCTCCGTGTATGGAGATTTGGGCGATGTTCGGAACTGTAGTTCGGTGCATGTCGTCTCATGGGAGATCGGGCGCTTCGCTTCTGCTAGGTTGCTTAGCTTGTAGAAGTGTAGAGTAGCTGTTCTTTGGTCCCTTTCGCCGGTTAATGGTTTCTACTGAGAGTCCTGGCGTTTGCTTCTACTCATTTCCGTGTTACGGTGAGCCAGTGTGTAGCCTTTGGTACGTTTATTCCCTGTTTTGTCTCCTTCTCATGGACTACGTTCCCCTTTGTTGTGAGTCTGGGTTTTTTGTTACATATTCCTTTACTGAGAGGCTAGGGCGTGTGTTTAATTATGTTTGCGTGAGTCTTTTGGATAGTAAAGTTTTGGGACGACGGTGCTCCGTCGGCTCACCTGTAAATGTTTCTCCCTCCTGGGAGATCGGGTGTTTACCCAGGTTTGTTTGCTGCTTTAGACTGCGCACTTATTAAACTAGCCATGGAACGTTAAATCTCTGTTCCTGTTCGCCTCGTTACATTTCACCTTACTGAGAGGCAGGGCTTGTGCTTGTGTTAGTCAGTTAGCCGATGGTTTCGGTGCTGCTGTCCTTTCATCTTTTGTGCTTTTTTTCTCCGTGTATGGAGATGTGGGCGATTCGGTTCGGAACTTTAGTTCTGTTCGCCCTTCGGTGCAATTCGTCTCTTAAAGAGACCGGGCGATGTTGTGGACATGTTTGCGTGTGACTGCGAGCCTTTATGCCTTGGAACATTAATTATCTGTTCCTTCGCCTCATTACATTTCTCCTGTCTGAGAGGTTAGGGCGTGGCTCTGTTTTAAAGCTTGGTCATTTTGCTGGTAAGGCAATGGGACGACGGTGCCCCGTCGGCTCACCTGTAAAATGTTTCTCTCTCCTGGGAGATCGGGTGTTTACCCAGGTTTGTTTGCTGCATGTGACTGCTAGCTAATGGAAGTAGCCACGGAACGTTATCTCTGTTCCTTCGCCTCCCCCTATACCAATAGGTATTAGTTTTCTGTGTTTATTTGCTGTGTGTTTTGTTTGTGCCATTTTGCTACTCGCCTGTTCTTATGCGTCTCGTTATCGAGACAGGGCGTTTTATTTCTGGCTCTCGTGTGTAAAGTGAGCCGGTCTTTAGCTGTGGTGTGTGTGTGTTCCTTGTCTTGTCTCCTTCCCTTATCTGCGGGGTATCCCGCCTTCTTCTTCTTCTTCTTCTTCTTCTTCTTCTTCTTCTTCTTTTGGTTTTATGGCGGGTTGCAACCATTACTTATAAGGTGCATACCGCCACCTACTGTACCGGAGTATGTAGTATGGTATATTTTCAGAACTACTTTATATCATTAGATTAAAAATAAAAATAATAATAATTAAATGATATTCAAAATAAATAAATAAAATAATAAATAAAATACAAAATAAAAATAAAATAATAAAATAAAATAAAATAAAATACAAAATAAAAATAAAATAATAAAATAAAAAATAAAAATAATATATATATATTTTTTTTTAAATAATAGAAAAATCTTATTTAATCATTTATTTTTTATTTATTTCTAAAATACATTTATTTTAAAAATAAATAAATAAATAAATAATTAAACATTAAATACAATAGAATAAATAAATAATAATAATAAAATAAAAATAAATAAACTCTAAATCACAGAATCACTTACTAAATTCTATGGTATAATCCTATCTCCTTCAAATATTCTACAACCGCTTTCTGTGTGTCCTGTACCCCATCTCCTGTTGTTCCCAGAATACCCACAAGATTCCATTCTCTTCCTGCCTTACCTATCTTTTGCGCTAGTCTTATCCTCTCTTCCCTATACTTTCGACATTGCATAAGTACATGTTCCGCATTCTCTGTCCTTTTACATTCTGAGCATTCATCTGACATACTTTTCCCTATCAAATACAGTGTTTTATTTAATCCTGTGTGGTCAAACCTTAGTCTAGTTATAATTGTTTCCTCCCTTCTGTTTCCTCTAAACACACCCTGTGCATTGATGGTTTTCTGCACGCTGTAATATTTTCTTCCGCTGTTGTCCCTGTCCCATCTGTCCTGCCATTTCTTCATTATTTCTTTCTTGAGCATCGCCTTAACTTCTCCTTTACCAAAAGGTACATCTATGATATCTCTCATCCTGGTTGCTTTTTTGGCTACTTTATCTGCTCCTTCGTTCCCTTTTATGCCTACATGAGCAGGTACCCAACAGAATCGCACTTCCACCCCAAGCCTGTGTGTTCTGAATAAACTTTGCTGGATTTCCAGCATTAAATCTTCCCTAGTGGATTTCATATTTTTTATACTGTGGAGTACTGCTACCGAATCAACACACAGCATACCACTCTGTCTGGTCTCACTTCCTCCACCCACTGTAGGCCTATGATGACCGCCATCATTTCTGCTGTATAAACTGACATCTGATCCGTTATTCTTTTCCCTATACTTACATTCATTGAGGGTATATATATTCCAATGCCTACTTTATCCTTTTCATCTTTGGACCCGTCTGTATACATATCTAGGTAATTATAATAATTGCTTCTTACATAATGGCTTGCCATATGTCCTTCCTCACTCTCTTCCCATTCTCTTTTTAATTCCATAATTTTTATGTCTATTTCAGGTCTCGGAAATAGCCAGGGGGGGACATTACTAAGAGGGGTAGGGGAGTTGAAACAAATATTTTCCAGTCTGTACTCCTGTGTTTTAGCCTTTGTTACCCAACCAAATCCATTACCTTGGAATCTGCTGTATTCCCAACATTCCTTTATTACGCTCTTGGTAGAATTTTCATTGCCCCACCCCCGTAGACAGCTCCAATACGTAAGCATGAGTTTATCTCTTCTTAAATCTAAGGGTACCTCTCCTAGTTCTACCTGGATTGCCTTAGTCGGCGTTGATCTCATTGCTCCAGCGCAAATTCTCAATGCTTTGTTTATTACTCTATCAATTTTGTTTAAATGTGTTTTGGCTGCCGCACCATACACAAAACAGCCGTAATCTATTGTCGACCTCATCAGAGCCCTATATATATACATCAGTGCTTGTTTGTCAGCTCCCCATTCTTGCCCAACTACCGCTCTCAGTAAATTAACAACTTTTTTGTTTCCACCTTCTCCACATGTGTTTTCCATGTACCCTTTTCGTCTAACCAAATACCCAAGTATTTAAAAAGATCTACTTTTTCCATGGTTTTTCCATATAACTTCAGGCTTTGTTTGTCTATCCCTTTCTTTCTTGTTAAAAGCATGTAACAGGACTTATTTGTAGAGAGCTTAAAACCCCAATTATATGACCACTGTTCTATTTTTTCTATTGCTTCCTTGATTTTACCTATTACGCTCGGGGTATCTCGTCCCCTTACCCAGATGGCCCCATCGTCTGCATAAAGAGCTGACTCAATCCTTCTGTCCAAATTCATAAAAATATTGTTAATCATAATATTAAATAAAACAGGGCTAATGACACTGCCTTGTGGAATTCCATTAATAATTACATATTCATCAGACAACTCTGATCCCACTTTTACTCTAAATCTTCGTTCAGATAGAAAATCTAATACCCAATTATAGAACCTTCCTCTAATTCCCATCCTATTTAATTTAATTAATAACCCTTCCTTCCACATAGAATCATAAGCCTTTTCAATATCAAAGAACACAATAGCCATCAGTTCTTTCATTTTAAACGTTTTTTCTATCTCATTATTTACTTTTACGATAGCATCCATTGTTGACCGTCCTTTTCGAAAACCACTTTGATATGGTGCAAACAATCCTCTCTGTTCTAGAGAGTAATTAATTCTACTAACTAATATCTTCTCCATCCATTTACATAGGTGAGATGTTAGGGCTATGGGTCTATAGTTACCAGCATTATTCGGGTCCTTGCCAGGTTTATTAAAAGGTAAAATTAGCGCAATCTTCCAACTTTTTGGCATTCTTCCTTCTTCCCATATTTTATTGAATAGTTGCAAGATTAATTTTAACACTTGTTCCGGTAATTTTCGGAACATAGCATAAGCATCCCGCCTTAGTGGCCTAAGGGCTTAATGAATCCCCTTGCTGCGTTTGGCTCCTCCCACCTCACACGTCACGCCCCATTACACCAACACTGAAAAAAAAGGCATTTAGACAGCTCTGTGCTCAGTAATTTCAGGCCTATATCCAACATCCCTTTTTTTAAGTAAAATCCTAGAAAAAATAGTTTTTAGACAACTGAATCAATTCCTGATTAGATACAACACCCTTGAAAAATACCAATCAGGCTTCCGATCTAACCATAGCACAGAGACTGCCCTGGTAAAGGTTGTAAATGACCTGCGGGTAACCATTGACAGTGGTGGTGTTGCTGTTCTAGTTTTACTGGACTTGAGTGCTGCGTTTGATACAGTGGATCACAACATTTTAATGCACCGTCTGGAACATTGGGTGGGTCTTTCGGGACCAGTACTAGAGTGGTTTAAATCTTACCTTACTGGGAGAGGATTTGTTGTTGCACTAGGAGACGCTGTGTCTGACACGGTTAGTATTACATGTGGGTCCCTCAAGGATCTATTCTTGGGCCTTTACTGTTCTCTTTGTATATGCTACCACTGGGTAACATCATTAGAAAGCATAGTGTCAATTTCCACAGCTATGCTGATGACACACAATTGTACATTTCTGTGTTCCCTGGTGATACAAGTCCACTCAGCTCACTGGAGAAGTGTCTGAAAGATATAAAAATGTGGATGTCCCAGAATTTTCTCCAGTTGAACGATGACAAAACAGAGGCCATTTTGATTGGACCAAGACCTCAAAGAGATGCAATATCAAAAAATCTAGAGCATCTGGGCCTGTGCAGTAATCGGGAAGCCAAGAATCTAGGTGTTATTATAGATAATGACCTAACCTTTGAGCCCCATATAAGAAATGTTACTAAAATTGCCTTCTTTCATTTAAGAAACATTGCAAAGGTCAGACCTCTCCTCCGACAAGCAGACGCAGAAAAGCTTATGCATGCTTTTATCACAAGTCGCCTTGACTACTGCAATAGCCTTCTCTCTGGTCTCCCCCAAAAAAGCATTAAAAAACTGCAGTTAGTTCAGAATGCGGCTGCAAGGGTATTGACTGGCACAAAAAAGAGAGACCACATTACCCCCACACTCCTTAAACTACACTGGCTACCTGTGCATTTTAGAATAGATTTTAAGGTTCTTCTTCTCGTTTTTAAAACGATAAAAGGTTTAGCACCAACATACTTAGGTGACTGCATTCAGGAACATGTGCCTAGTAGAACCCTTAGATCCTCCACTGCTTCTCTCTTAGTGATTCCCAAAGTAAACCGTAAGAGAAGCGGTGAGGCGGCTTTTAGCTTTTATGCCCCTAGGCTTTGGAACGCCTTACCAGGCAATATCAAAGAGGCAGAAACTCTTAACACTTTTAAAAAACTTCTTAAAACACACCTATTTAAACTTGCCTTTAGTTAGCTTGCTCTGCCTTTTAATTTTAATTCTAATTTTAATTTAATTTTCTACTGATGTGTGTTTTTTATTATTTTATTACCATGTACTAGTCTAATTTATTTATCTTTAAGCTTATTTATCTTTTTAAAGCTGTTTTATCTACTATTATTATTTTATTTTATTTATTTTCTTTCTTTTATTCTGTATAGTGGGGAGAAAGAAGAGACCAGTAGGGCGCTCAATTTAAAAGTTTGACTAGGAACCGACGGGTTTGTCACTCTGCGGAGTGATTCAAACTGTGGAGGCTGTATGCTGCTCCCACCCATGGGCAAATGAAAATCAAAACGTAGAAAGAGGCCAGTAGGGCGCTCAACTTAAAAGTTTGACTAGGGACCGACGGGTTCGTCACACTGCGGAGTGATTCAAACTGTGGAGGCTGTATGCTGCTCCCACCCATGGGAAAATATACCTCGAAGGAGGGACAAAAGTCCTGCAACGGAGCTGGCAGGTATATTATCACCCAGAGAGAGAGGCTGTACGGTGCGTAGCAGATGGCAGGTAGCAGGCTGTTTGTGGTAGGAGTGTTTGTTGGGGAGACACCAGTGTACAGAGAGACATCAGTGTACAGACACACCAGTGTACAGAAACCGGGGCTATCTATTCATGCACTGTAGCCTTTTATCTGTTTTTATCTTATTTCCTTTTATATTGTCTCGTAAATGTTCTATTGTCTTTTATGTCTATTTTTCTTCTATTGCTTTTGTTCTGTATTTTGTTTTTTATTGTTGTGAAGCACTTTGGGCTGCATTTTATGTATGAAAGGTGCTATACAAATAAAGTTTATTATTATTATTATTATTATTATTGGTTGTGTGTGTGCTAAAAGGTCGTAAATCAGGCCCTTAGTCTTTTATCCATATATTGTACCAATATCCTCTTGTTTGAGCCATACAGATTATTACGCCATGTTTTATGGCCTTGTGGCTATCTTTGTACAATGGGGAAAGTACGGTTTGCCAAGGAACATTGTTTCCTGAATGAAATACAGTTTCTGAGCTTTCTCAATGAGGGAGGTTTGACTGTACTTTAGGATATGAGTCACATTTACACATGTTCATATACGCACACACGCGCATGCATGTGCACACACACAAACGGAAAACCTTTCCTGGCTGTGTCACTCAGGTATTTACATAGTTTTTTTCTTATGCCCTGTGGTGGACTTTCCCTTATAGAACAAGACTACCCACGTAGCATTCCACTATCTACATTCACAAAGTCTGCAGATAAGGGATTTGTCAGGAAAACTGCTGTAAAATTAAGGAATCAAGTTGAGCTCCTAATGTACAATAAGTATGCCGTACATTTTTGCCTGAAGCAAACATGGTTTCAAAATGATTTACAACTTTGATTTACCGGCTTGCTTTTACATGTGATTAAAATATTTGAGAGTGTTAGAGGACACGTTAAGCACAGTTCAGATCAACACTGCAAGAGCAGATTAGATGAAACTGGAGAGATTTTTTTAAACTATGCAATCTGCAAAACCAAACCACAAACTAACAAAAATGAACTAAATTAGGAAATGAAATGACTGTTTACAGTGAATAACAACAACGGCATAACATAACAAAGCATGTCGAGCGAATCTGCCTCGTCTAAACTTTAAAAGCAGCTGTCAGATCTGCCTCGTCTAAACTTTAAAAGCAGCTGTCAGATCTGCCTTGTCTAAACTTTAAAAGCAGCTGTCAGATCTGCCTCGTCTAAACTTTAAAAGCAGCTGTCAGATCTGCCTCGTCTAAACTTTAAAAGCAGCTGCCTCGTCTAAACTTTAAAAGCAGCTGTCAGATCTGCCTCGTCTAAACTTTAAAAGCAGCTGTCAGATCTGCCTCGTCTAAACTTTAAAAGCAGCTGTCAGATCTGCCTCGTCTAAACTTTAAAAGCAGCTGTCAGATCTGCCTCGTCTAAACTTTAAAAGCAGCTGTCATCTGCCTCGTCTAAACTTTAAAAGCAGCTGTCATCTGCCTCGTCTAAACTTTAAAAGCAGCTGTCAGCAAACATGGTAAAACTAGTTCACCATGAATAGAATTTCTTCTGAAAATGTTCTAAAATGGTCTCATTGGTCTCATTAATGCCTGCATTCACATGTTAATGCTTTAGTGTTAGTCTCAACACCATCAAACCTTGCTTACTAGCCTATAATATGCCTGCAGATCATGTGACCTTAATGGCCGTCTATCTGACACATAAATCTCAGCTTGTGAAACTCTACAGTCCTGTTGTCTCAGTGCTGCTTACTGTCTGAACTGGAGCTTCTGCTTTCATTGCATACTACAGACAACACTGGCTGCACATTGTACTGCATGACTACAGGCAACACTGGCTGCACATTGTACTGCATGACTACAGGCAACACTGGCTGCACATTGTACTGCATGACTACAGGCAACACTGGCTGTACATTGTACTGCATGACTACAGGCAACACTGGCTGCACATTGTACTGCATGACTACAGACAACACTGGCTGCACATTGTACTGCATGACTACAGGCAACACTGGCTGTACATTGTACTGTATGACTACAGACAACACTGGCTGCACATTGTACTGCATGACTACAGGCAACACTGGCTGTACATTGTACTGTATGACTACAGACAACACTGGCTGCACATTGTACTGTATGACTACAGACAACACTGGCTGCACATTGTACTGCATGACAACAGGCAACACTGGCTGTACATTGTACTGTATGACTACAGACAACACTAGCTGCACATTGTACTGCATGACTACAGGCAACACTGGCTGTACATTGTACTGCATGACTACAGACAACACTGGCTGTACATTGTACTGTATGACTACAGACAACACTGGCTGCACATTGTACTGTATGACTACAGGCAACACTGGCTGTACATTGTACTGTATGACTACAGACAACACTGGCTGCACATTGTACTGTATGACTACATACAACACTGGCTGCACATTGTACTGCATGACTACAGGCAACACTGGCTGCACATTGTACTGCATGACTACAGGCAACACTGGCTGTACATTGTACTGTATGACTACAGGCAACACTGGCTGTACATTGTACTGTATGACTACAGGCAACACTGGCTGCACATTGTACTGCATGACTACAGGCAACACTGGCTGTACATTGTACTGCATGACTACAGGCAACACTGGCTGCACATTGTACTGCATGACTACAGGCAACACTGGCTGCACATTGTACTGCATGACTACAGGCAACACTGGCTGCACATTGTACTGCATGACTACAGGCAACACTGGCTGTACATTGCTGCATGACTACAGGCAACACTGGCTGCACATTGTACTGCATGACTACAGGCAACACTGGCTGCACATTGTACTGCATGACTACAGGCAACACTGGCTGCACATTGTACTGCATGACTACAGGCAACACTGGCTGTACATTGTACTGTATGACTACAGGCAACACTGGCTGCACATTGTACTGTATGACTACAGGCAACACTGGCTGTACATTGTACTGTATGACTACAGACAACACTAGCTGCACATTGTACTGCATGACTACAGGCAACACTGGCTGTACATTGTACTGCATGACTACAGACAACACTGGCTGTACATTGTACTGTATGACTACAGACAACACTGGCTGCACATTGTACTGTATGACTACAGGCAACACTGGCTGTACATTGTACTGTATGACTACAGACAACACTGGCTGCACATTGTACTGTATGACTACAGGCAACACTGGCTGCACATTGTACTGCATGACTACAGGCAACACTGGCTGCACATTGTACTGTATGACTACAGGCAACACTGGCTGCACATTGTACTGTATGACTACAGGCAACACTGGCTGTACATTGTACTGTATGACTACAGACAACACTAGCTGCACATTGTACTGCATGACTACAGGCAACACTGGCTGTACATTGTACTGCATGACTACAGACAACACTGGCTGTACATTGTACTGTATGACTACAGACAACACTGGCTGCACATTGTACTGTATGACTACAGGCAACACTGGCTGTACATTGTACTGTATGACTACAGACAACACTGGCTGCACATTGTACTGCATGACTACAGACAACACTGGCTGCACATTGTACTGCATGACTACAGGCAACACTGGCTGCACATTGTACTGCATGACTACAGACAACACTGGCTGCACATTGTACTGCATGACTACAGGCAACACTGGCTGTGCATTGTACTGTATGACTACAGACAACACTGGCTGCACATTGTACTGTATGACTACAGGCAACACTGGCTGTACATTGTACTGTATGACTACAGACAACACTGGCTGCACATTGTACTGCATGACTACAGACAACACTGGCTGCACATTGTACTGCATGACTACAGGCAACACTGGCTGCACATTGTACTGCATGACTACAGGCAACACTGGCTGCACATTGTACTGTATGACTACAGGCAACACTGGCTGCACATTGTTCTGCATGACTACAGGCAACACTGGCTGCACATTGTACTGCATGACTACAGGCAACACTGGCTGTACATTGTACTGTATGACTACAGGCAACACTGGCTGTACATTGTACTGTATGACTACAGGCAACACTGGCTGCACATTGTACTGTATGACTACAGGCAACACTGGCTGCACATACTGATCCTGATTTTATTTCAATATATTGGCATTAAACTAAATTTTTGCAAAGGGCTCTATTGGGTGTGTTTTGAAGGACACAGTTTCTGTTTCGGTACTGATGTATGCCGGGGGTGGAAGTGGAACGGGGCCAGTGGTGGGTAATGGACTTGGTCTGCTTCTGGTGCAAGCATTGGGGCCTCTAAGATAAAAATACAAAGTCTCATAAGAAAATTTCCTGTACTTTTTATTGGTTTACTACTAATGTTATTACATCCCGGTACTACCTGACAGTAGTTTTTTCTGATATTAAATTGGTTATATTTGTGTTTCAGCAAGGTAATTAACTGTTATCAACAGCCTAAGCAGTTTATCTGGTTGACTAAATTAAGCTAGACAACATTAGCTAGCAATAATAGCGCTAGGCTAGCTAACTGACCTTCAGACTGGGCTCTCCTCAATGGCAGTGGTGGTCGCTCGACATCTGCGGCTTCATACTGGTCTACAGCTATCGTGTCATAAAGGACAATGACAGACTAAGAAATGCGGGTACTACCTGACAGTAGTTTATCCTGATGTTAAATTGGTTACATTTGTGTTTCAGCAAGGTAATCAACTGTTGTTCTCTGGTTGACTAAATTAAGCTAAACAACGTTTTCTAGCATCATTCATTGTTAACGTTAGCTAGCTGACCTTCACTGACGACTCCGCTCGTTGACTGTAGGTCGATTGTTGCATCTCCACCAGGCGTGACATTTTGGTGACGGTCAAATAACTCTGTTAATTTCGGTATTTTGCGCAACAGATCAGCCTCTCGATTGTGTCTGTTTTTTCGTTGTTTGCGCTTTCACGCTCCGCTTTCGATCTTGGCAGAGTGGCGGCCAGTAGATACAGGGCAGCTCCTAAATCCAGCGAACGTTAATATGACGCTTGACGCACATGACTTTGACGTCAGGGGGGGGGGGGGGGGGGAGCCTACACACTGACAGTCGGAATTTTCCACAGAACTATTACATTACATTACATTATAGGCATTTAGCAGATGCTCTTATCCAGAGCGACTTACACAACCTTTTATCATTTTTTACATATTATCCATTTATACAGCTGGATATATACTGAAGCAATTCAGGTTAAGTACCTTGCTCAAGGGTACAACGGCAGTGTCCTACCTGGGAATCGAACCTGCAACCTTTCGGTTACAAGGCCAGTTCCTTAACCATTATGCTACACTGCCGCCCGGTATATATATTAGTATATAGTTCTGTGGAATTTTCTCACAATTCTCTCTCGCTCGCTCACTCTCTTTTTTTTTCTCCCTCTGACGCTTTGGGCCCCGGTGTATACAGAGCTGTAGGTGCTTGAGGGTGTTTAGTGAGGCTTTGGGCCCCGGTGTACACAGAGCTGTAGGTGCTTGAGTGTGTTTAGTGAGGCTTTGGGCCCCGGTGTACACAGAGCTGTAGGTGCTTGAGTGTGTTTAGTGAGGCTTTGGGCCCCGGTGTAAACAGAGCTGTAGGTGCTTGAGTGTGTTTAGTGAGGCTTTGGGCCCCGGTGTATACAGAGCTGTAGGTGCTTGAGTGTGTTTAGTGAGGCTTTGGGCCCCGGTGTATACAGAGCTGTAGGTGCTTGAGTGTGTTTAGTGAGGCTTTGGGCCCCGGTGTACACAGAGCTGTAGGTGCTTGAGTGTGTTTAGTGAGGCTTTGGGCCCCGGTGTACACAGAGCTGTAGGTGCTTGAGTGTGTTTAGTGAGGCTTTGGGCCCCGGTGTATACAGAGCTGTAGGTGCTTGAGTGTATTTAGTGATGCTTTGGGCCCCGGTGTACACAGAGCTGTAGGTGCTTGAGTGTGTTTAGTGAGGCTTTGGGCCCCGGTGTATACAGAGCTGTAGGTGCTTGAGTGTGTTTAGTGAGGCTTTGGGCCCCGGTGTATACAGAGCTGTAGGTGCTTGAGTGTGTTTAGTGAGGCTTTGGGCCCCGGTGTATACAGAGCTGTAGGTGCTTGAGTGTGTTTAGTGAGGCTTTGGGCCCCGGTGTATACAGAGCTGTAGGTGCTTGAGTGTGTTTAGTGAGGCTTTGGGCCCCGGTGTATACAGAGCTGTAGGTGCTTGAGTGTGTTTAGTGAGGCTTTGGGCCCCGGTGTATACAGAGCTGTAGGTGCTTGAGTGTGTTTAGTGAGGCTTTGGGCCCCGGTGTATACAGAGCTGTAGGTGCTTGAGTGTGTTTAGTGAGGCTTTGGGCCCCGGTGTATACAGAGCTGTAGGTGCTTGAGTGTGTTTAGTGAGGCTTTGGGCCCCGGTGTAAACAGAGCTGTAGGTGCTTGAGTGTGTTTAGTGAGGCTTTGGGCCCCGGTGTATACAGAGCTGTAGGTGCTTGAGGGTGTTTAGTGAGGCTTTGGGCCCCGGTGTATACAGAGCTGTAGGTGCTTGAGGGTGTTTAGTGAGGCTTTGGGCCCCGGTGTATACAGAGCTGTAGGTGCTTGAGTGTGTTTAGTGAGGCTTTGGGCCCCGGTGTATACAGAGCTGTAGGTGCTTGAGTGTGTTTAGTGAGGCTTTGGGCCCCGGTGTATACAGAGCTGTAGGTGCTTGAGGGTGTTTAGTGAGGCTTTGGGCCCCGGTGTATACAGAGCTGTAGGTGCTTGAGTGTGTTTAGTGAGGCTTTGGGCCCCGGTGTATACAGAGCTGTAGGTGCTTGAGTGTGTTTAGTGAGGCTTTGGGCCCCGGTGTACACAGAGCTGTAGGTGCTTGAGTGTGTTTAGTGAGGCTTTGGGCCGCGGTGTATACAGAGCTGTAGGTGCTTGAGTGTGTTTAGTGAGGCTTTGGGCCCCGGTGTATACAGAGCTGTAGGTGCTTGAGTGTGTTTAGTGAGGCTTTGGGCCCCGGTGTATACAGAGCTGTAGGTGCTTGAGTGTGTTTAGTGAGGCTTTGGGCCCCGGTGTATACAGAGCTGTAGGTGCTTGAGTGTGTTTAGTGAGGCTTTGGGCCCCGGTGTACACAGAGCTGTAGGTGCTTGAGTGTGTTTAGTGAGGCTTTGGGCCCCGGTGTATACAGAGCTGTAGGTGCTTGAGTGTGTTTAGTGAGGCTTTGGGCCCCGGTGTATACAGAGCTGTAGGTGCTTGAGGGTGTTTAGTGAGGCTTTGGGCCCCGGTGTATACAGAGCTGTAGGTGCTTGAGTGTGTTTAGTGAGGCTTTGGGCCCCGGTGTATACAGAGCTGTAGGTGCTTGAGTGTGTTTAGTGAGGCTTTGGGCCCCGGTGTACACAGAGCTGTAGGTGCTTGAGTGTGTTTAGTGAGGCTTTGGGCCCCGGTGTATACAGAGCTGTAGGTGCTTGAGTGTGTTTAGTGAGGCTTTGGGCCCCGGTGTACACAGAGCTGTAGGTGCTTGAGTGTGTTTAGTGAGGCTTTGGGCCCCAGTGTATACAGAGCTGTAGGTGCTTGAGGGTGTTTAGTGAGGCTTTGGGCCCCGGTGTACACAGAGCTGTAGGTGCTTGAGGGTGTTTAGTGAGGCTTTGGGCCCCGGTGTACACAGAGCTGTAGGTGCTTGAGTGTGTTTAGTGAGGCTTTGGGCCCCGGTGTACACAGAGCTGTAGGTGCTTGAGTGTGTTTAGTGAGGCTTTGGGCCCCGGTGTATACAGAGCTGTAGGCGCTTGAGTGTGTTTAGTGAGGCTTTGGGCCCCGGTGTATACAGAGCTGTAGGTGCTTGAGTGTGTTTAGTGAGGCTTTGGGCCCCGGTGTATACAGAGCTGTAGGTGCTTGAGGGTGTTTAGTGAGGCTTTGGGCCCCGGTGTATACAGAGCTGTAGGTGCTTGAGTGTGTTTAGTGAGGCTTTGGGCCCCGGTGTATACAGAGCTGTAGGTGCTTGAGTGTGTTTAGTGAGGCTTTGGGCCCCGGTGTATACAGAGCTGTAGGTGCTTGAGGGTGTTTAGTGAGGCTTTGGGCCCCGGTGTATACAGAGCTGTAGGTGCTTGAGTGTGTTTAGTGAGGCTTTGGGCCCCGGTGTATACAGAGCTGTAGGTGCTTGAGTGTGTTTAGTGAGGCTTTGGGCCCCGGTGTACACAGAGCTGTAGGTGCTTGAGTGTGTTTAGTGAGGCTTTGGGCCCCGGTGTATACAGAGCTGTAGGTGCTTGAGTGTGTTTAGTGAGGCTTTGGGCCCCGATGTATACAGAGCTGTAGGTGCTTGAGTGTGTTTAGTGAGGCTTTGGGCCCCGGTGTATACAGAGCTGTAGGTGCTTGAGTGTGTTTAGTGAGGCTTTGGGCCCCGGTGTATACAGAGCTGTAGGTGCTTGAGTGTGTTTAGTGAGGCTTTGGGCCCCGGTGTACACAGAGCTGTAGGTGCTTGAGTGTGTTTAGTGAGGCTTTGGGCCCCGGTGTATACAGAGCTGTAGGTGCTTGAGTGTGTTTAGTGAGGCTTTGGGCCCCGGTGTATACAGAGCTGTAGGTGCTTGAGGGTGTTTAGTGAGGCTTTGGGCCCCGGTGTATACAGAGCTGTAGGTGCTTGAGTGTGTTTAGTGAGGCTTTGGGCCCCGGTGTATACAGAGCTGTAGGTGCTTGAGTGTGTTTAGTGAGGCTTTGGGCCCCGGTGTACACAGAGCTGTAGGTGCTTGAGTGTGTTTAGTGAGGCTTTGGGCCCCGGTGTATACAGAGCTGTAGGTGCTTGAGTGTGTTTAGTGAGGCTTTGGGCCCCGGTGTACACAGAGCTGTAGGTGCTTGAGTGTGTTTAGTGAGGCTTTGGGCCCCGGTGTATACAGAGCTGTAGGTGCTTGAGGGTGTTTAGTGAGGCTTTGGGCCCCGGTGTACACAGAGCTGTAGGTGCTTGAGGGTGTTTAGTGAGGCTTTGGGCCCCGGTGTACACAGAGCTGTAGGTGCTTGAGTGTGTTTAGTGAGGCTTTGGGCCCCGGTGTACACAGAGCTGTAGGTGCTTGAGTGTGTTTAGTGAGGCTTTGGGCCCCGGTGTATACAGAGCTGTAGGCGCTTGAGTGTGTTTAGTGAGGCTTTGGGCCCCGGTGTATACAGAGCTGTAGGTGCTTGAGTGTGTTTAGTGAGGCTTTGGGCCCCGGTGTATACAGAGCTGTAGGTGCTTGAGTGTGTTTAGTGAGGCTTTGGGCCCCGGTGTACACAGAGCTGTAGGTGCTTGAGTGTGTTTAGTGAGGCTTTGGGCCCCGGTGTATACAGAGCTGTAGGTGCTTGAGTGTGTTTAGTGAGGCTTTGGGCCCCGGTGTACACAGAGCTGTAGGTGCTTGAGTGTGTTTAGTGATTTTTTTGGGGCCCTTTACCACTTTGGGCCCATGGGCTCAAGCCCCGGTAAGCCCCTTCGGTAAAACGGCCCTGATGCTATACATCACATTGGTTGTAGAAAGCTTAATAAGAAAAGCCTACCGTTGTCAAAAGAAAATGACGATATCGGATCTCCATATATGGAAAATGATATTTTTGTTGCGCGAAGATGAATTAAGAATAAAGTGGAATAAGGCAGCCTGCCCAGTCTCACCATAAATCAGAATAAAGATTGTTTTTCTGAAGGAAACCAGGGTCATTTAATGAATGCAGAAAGTTGATATACCTGAGTTACCTAAAGTCCTGATATACCTGAGTTACCTAAAGTCCTGATATACCTGAGTTACCTAAAGTCCTGATATACCTGAGTTACAACCTAAAGTCCTGATATACCTGAGTTACAACCTAAAGTCCTGATATACCTGAGTTACCTAAAGTCCTGATATACCTGAGTTACCTAAAGTCCTGATATACCTGAGTTACTTAAAGTCCTGATATACCTGAGTTACCTAAAGTCCTGATATACCTGAGTTAGAAGTGTATGGACATTATTGTTGTTTTAGGTGGGGGGGTGTGACTGAAAGCAAATGGACCTAAAGTCCTGGAGTCATTAAGAATCCAGGCTACACAACCGACTGGACATGTTCCTTCTGGAACTTTCCATGGAGTCACTTATCTGAAAGAAAATAGGCTGTGTTGGAGGTTTATGGGTGTAACACTGTGGTAGCGATGTAAGGTTTACGGGGGTACACTGTGTGGAGATGTAAGGTTTAAGGGGGTACACTGTGTTGGAGATGTAAGGTTTAAGGGGGTACACTGTACCCTCCACTTTATTAAATGCATATGTTGCTACGTATGTTTATTTTACTAGTAACATATTCTAAGTATAATTAAATTTCCTTTAAATTGAATATTTTTAGAATTCTGTAATTGTCTTGGCAATGTAATGCAGCTCCCATCAAGTTTTCGCCAACATCTCAGACATTATAGACAGTCTTTGCAGTGAGCGGAGCGGCAGTGTAGTATAATGGTTAAGGAACTTGACTTGTAACCGAAAGGTTGCAGGTTCGATTCCCAGGTAGGACACTGCCGTTGTACCCTTGAGCAAGGTACTTAACCTGAATTGCTTCAGTATATATCCAGCTGTATAAATGGATAAATGTAATAAGAAGTTGTGTAAGTCGCTCTGGATAAGAGCGTCTGCTAAATGCCTATAATGTATGTAATGTATGTATGACCTATAGGAACTTGAGGTGAGGGAATTATTATAGACAGTCTTTGCAGTGACCTATAGGAACTTGAGGCAAGGGAATTATTATAGACACAGTCTTTGCAGTGACCTATAGGTACTTGAGGCGAGGGAATTATTATAGACACAGTCTTTGCAGTGACCTATAGGTACTTGAGGCGAGGGAATTATTATAGACACAGTCTTTGCAGTGACCTATAGGAACTTGAGGCAAGGGAATTATTATAGACACAGTCTTTGCAGTGACCTATAGGTACTTGAGGCGAGGGAATTATTATAGACACAGTCTTTGCAGTGACCTATAGGTACTTGAGGCGAGGGAATTATTATAGACACAGTCTTTGCAGTGACCTATAGGAACTTCAGGTGAGGGAATTGTGTAAATCACTGTGTGCAAGGTAAAGGATTATCACATTGATACATAGACGTGTTTGACTGACAGAAGCCTACATTAGCAGGGATAAAGTCTCCCAAAGCTCAAATGCCAGTGTATATACAGTGAGCACCATAATTAATTGGACAGTGACACTTGTTTTGTTCTGTACTCTAGCACTTTTGAGTTTGAAAGGATACAATGACAATGAGGTTGAACTGCAGACTGTCAGAAATTCCCATAGAGGTCCATTCAAATGCAGAGTTTATAGCAGGCATGTCAAACTCATTCCATCGAGGGCCAAGTGTATGCAGGTTTTTGTTCCAACTGTGCCCTACACCAGCTGATTTCACTAATTAGCTCAGCTCTTCAACCAAGGAGGTGAACTAATTAGTGGAATCAGCTGGTGTAGAGCATGATTAGAAAAAAACTAGCATACACTCGGCCCTCAATGGAACGAGTTTGACACCGCTGGTTTATAGTATCGCTTGTAAGAGTACCAGAAAATAAGATATCAAGAGTCTTTTGATATTGTTGGGTCACAGACATCAGGAAATCATGGCATGCAAAGGATATGCAACCAAATATTAAAAATTATTACTTTATTCTACATTATGTTAAACTGTCCAATATTTTTTCATTCCCGAAAATGGGGGGGGGGGGGACTATGTACAAAAGGGTCTATAATTTTGAAATGGTTCATCCGATATGGATGAAAATATGAAAATACCCTCAAATTAAAGCTGACAGTCTGCATGGTGCATTGTTAACCTGTTTTTTTTTTCTTATTTCATTCAGGACCTGTATAGAGGGGTACGGCAGATCTCCCAGTTCTTCGATTTCACCCTGAGCGAGGAGCAGGTGCAGACCATCACTCAGAAGAGCACGTTTAACGCCATGAAAGAAAACTCAAAGGAGTCACACGGTGACCTGACCAATGTGTTCTTCAGGAAGGGTGAGCTTCCCACTGATTTAGGCTAACGTTGCTACAGACCTGCTTCCCACTGATTTAGGCTAACGTTGCTACAGACCTGCTTCCTCACTGATTTAGGCTAACGTTGCAACAGACCTGCTTCCTCACTGATTTAGGCTAACGTTGCTGCAGACCTGCTTCCTCACTGATTTAGGCTAACATTGCTACAGATCAGCTTCCCCACTGATTTAGGCTAACGTTGCTACAGACCTGCTTCCCACTGATTTAGGCTAACGTTACTACAGACCTGCTTCCTCACTGATTTAGGCTAACGTTGCAACAGACCTGCTTCCTCACTGATTTAGGCTAACGTTGCTGCAGACCTGCTTCCTCACTGATTTAGGGTAACATTGCTGCAGACCTGCTTCCCACTGAATTAGACTAAGATTGCTACAGGCCTGCTTCCCACTTATTTAGGCTAACATTGCTGCAGACCTGCTTCCCACTGAATTAGACTAAGATTGCTACAGGCCTGCTTCCCACTGATTTAGGCTAACGTTGCTACAAACCTGCTACCCCACTGATTTTGACTAACGTTGCTACAGATCTGCTTCCCACTGATTTAGGCTAACGTTGCTACAGACCTGCTTCCTCACTGATTTAGGCTAACGTTGCAACAGACCTGCTTCCTCACTGATTTAGGCTAAAGTTGCTGCAGACCTGCTTCCTCACTGATTTAGGCTAATGTTGCTGCAGACCTGCTTCCCACTGATTTAGGCTAACGTTGCTACAAACCTGCTACCCCACTGATTTTGGCTAACGTTGCTGCAGACCTGCTTCCTCACTGATTTAGGCTAATGTTGCTGCAGACCTGCTTCCCACTGATTTAGGCTAACATTGCTACAGATCTGCTTCCTCACTGATTTAGGCTAACGTTGCTGCAGACCTGCTTCCTCACTGATTTAGGCTAACGTTGCTACAAACCTGCTTCCCACTGATTTAGGCTAACATTGCTACAGATCAGCTTCCCCACTGATTTAGGCTAACATTGCTACAGACCTGCTTCCCACTGATTTAGGCTAACGTTGCTACAAACCTGCTACCCCACTGATTTTGGCTAACGTTGCTACAGCCTGCTTCCTCACTGATTTAGGCTAACGTTGCTGCAGACCTGCTTCCCACTGATTTAGGCTAACATTGCTACAGACCTGCTACCCCACTGATTTAGGCTAATGTTGCTACAGACCAGCTTGCTCACTGATTTAGGCTAGCATTGCTACAGACCTGCTTCTCACTGAGTTAGGCTAACATTGCTACAGACCTGCTACCCCACTGATTTAGGCTAACGTTGCTACAGACCAGCTTCCCACTGATTTAGGCTAGCATTACTACAGACCTGCTTCCCACTGATTTAGGATAACGTTGCTGCAGACCTGCTTTCTCACTGATTTAGGCCAACATTGCTACAGACCTGCTTCCTCACTGATTTAGGCTAACGTTGCTACAGACCTGCTTCCCCGCTGATTTAGGCTAACATTGCTACAGATCAGCTTCCCCACTGATTTAGGCTAACATTGCTACAGACCTGCTTCCCACTGATTTAGGCTAACGTTGCTGCAGACCTGCTTCCCACTGATTTAGGCTAACATTGCTACAGATCAGCTTCCCCACTGATTTAGGCTAACATTGCTACAGACCTGCTTCCTACTGATTTAGGCTAACATTGCTACAGACCTGCTACCCCACTGATTAAGGCTAATGTTGCTACAGACCAGCTTGCTCACTGATTTAGGCTAGCATTGCTACAGACCTGCTTCCCACTGAGTTAGGCTAACGTTGCTACAGACCTGCTACCCCACTGATTTAGGCTAACGTTGCTACAAACCAGCTTCCCACTGATTTAGGCTAGCATTGCTACAGACCTGCTTCCCACTGATTTAGGATAATGTTGCTGCAGACCTGCTTCCTCACTGATTTAGGCCAACATTGCTACAGACCTGCTTCCTCACTGATTTAAGCTAACGTTGCTACAGACCTGCTTCCCCACTGATTTAGGCTAATATTGCTACAGACCTGCTTCCTCACTGATTTAGGCCAATGTTGCTACAGACCTGCTACCCCACTGATTAAGGCTAATGTTGCTACAGACCAGCTTGCTCACTGATTTAGGCTAGCATTGCTACAGACCTGCTTCCTCACTGATTTAGGCTAACATTGCTAAGTGGTGTGGAGGTAAGTAAGGCTGTACCTTATGGAAAGGTTATTAAAAGCATGAGTGAATGTTGTTCTGTGCAGGTGTGGAGGTAAGTAAGGCTGTATCTTATGGAAAGGTTACTAAAAGCATGAGTGAATGTTGTTCTGTGCAGGTGTGGAGGTAAGTAAGGCTGTACCTTATGGAAAGGTTATTAAAAGCACGAGTGAATGTTGTTCTGTGCAGGTGTGGTGGGAGACTGGAAGAACCTCTTCAGCGAGGCTCAGAGCGAGATGATGGATGCTGAGTTTGAGAAGCACTTGGCTGGAACAAAACTGGGGGCCAAGATTAAGTATGAACTGCACTGTAAGTAGGGCGCTGATGGGGCAAAAGATGACCAGTGGCAGACCGGATACAGAAACCAGCCTGGTTACAAGCCTGGTTACAAGCCTGGTTACAAGCCTGGTTACAAGCCTGGTTACAAGCCTGGTTACAAGCCTGGTTACAAGCCTGGTGTGTTCAGGGAAAATATGACCCACACACACAAACACTGACACAGACACACACAAACACAGACACAGACAAAACACAGACACAGACACACACAAACACTGACACAGACACACACAAACACAAACACAGACACACACAAACACAGACACAGACACACACAAACACAGACACAGACAAACACTGACACAGACACAGACACACACAAACACAGACACACACAAGACACAGACACAGACAAACACTGACACAGACACACACACACACAAACACAGACACAGACACACACAAACACAGACACACACAAACACTGACACAGACACACACAAACACTGATGCTTCAACTCATGCAGTGACCAGTGCCTCTATTATGACACATCAGTGGTATGTCCTGTTTGGCAGGAACTTGTGTGGCAGAAGTAAAATGTAAAATTGACTTGCTAGCCATCAAGCTTTTTTGAGCGAAAGTGATTTTAAACATGTTCTATGGTTTTGCATTTTAATACTCTCTATGTAATTGGCAATTTTATATTACCATTTTCATATAAATGTATATAAAAATTTTCAGTATTTTTCCCTTCATAAATAAAGTATATGATTTTACTGATATTTTCAGTGTTTATGACTCACTACAAAAGGCATATTTTCTCACTGTGTTTATGGGGGTTTAACATACTAATTATGAAAAATATTTTAATTCATACAGTATATGGATTACACTGAGTTTTGCTACATTCATCGTTTCATGGTTTCAGATTTTCTATGCATCTCATAGAGTGCTTTAAAATAGCAATTCTTTTTCAAAATGTTCAAATATCCTGCAGCAGTTGTCTGATTAAGGCTGATACACTTGAGCAGTGGAAAATAATTGAATTAAGCGATAATTCTGTAACGTAAATAATTTGCCTGCCAAGGAGTGAGAGAACAGAAATGAATGCTTTATGGAACATATATACAAGCAGATATTGGTACCAAAGAAGTAATAACATTTAATATTTACCATCCATCCATTATCTAACCTGCTTATCCCAGCATGGACCCTATCCCAGCATGCATTGGGTGAGAGGCAGGAATACACTCATATTCATATTAAATATGTGTGCTCTGCTTCCTGTTACAGACTCTTTATTGTAGTCTTGTGCTGCCATCTAGTGTTCCACTGTCACGTTCATAAAAGTACATGGATTACATACAACATTGAGTATAAAAGGTACTGCTACTTCATCTATACAAGATTGTTTCACTTACAAAATTGTTAATCATCCTGTTTTAACTCGGGAAATATTTACGCACAGACTATAATGCACACACAGTTTTTTAAATCACACACCACTAAGGACACAGGTATAAACCTGGCCTACTGTCCACTCTGCCCTGCAGGTATAAACCTGGCCTACTGTACACTCACTGCCCTGCAGGTATAAACCTGACCTACAGTCCACTCACTGCCTTGCAGGTATAAACCTGGCCTACTGTCCACTCACTGCCCTGCAGGTATAAACCTGGCCTACTGTCCACTCACTCCCCTGCAGGTATAAACCTGGCCTACTGTCCACTCACTGCCCTGCAGGTATAAACCTGGCCTACTGTCAACTCACTGCCCCGCAGGTATAAACCAGGCCTACTGTCCACTCACTGCCCCGCAGGTATAAACCTGGCCTACTGTCCACTCTGCCCTGCAGGTATAAACCTGGCCTACTGTCCACTCACTGCCCTGCAGGTATAAACCTGGCCTACTGTCCACTCACTGCCCTGCAGGTATAAACCTGGCCTACTGTCCACTCACTGCCTCGCAGGTATAAACCTGGCCTACTGTCCACTCACTGCCCTGCAGGTATAAACCAGGCCTACTTTCCACTCACTGCCCTGCAGGTATAAACCTGGCCTACTGTCCACTCACTGCCCTGCAGGTATAAACCTGGCCTACTGTCCACTCACTGCCCTGCAGGTATAAACCTGGCCTACTGTCCACTCAATGCCCTGCAGGTATAAACCTGGCCTACTGTCCACTCACTGCCCTGCAGGTATAAACCTGGCCTACTGTCCACTCACTGCAAAGACTGAGAGTGCATACATGATGAGCGCAAATGCGATGCCAATCCAAAACTGAATCTTTGATTCAACATAATTTATCATTTGCGAACAGCAGAACATCCCTGCTGCCATTGACAGATTGCTAAACATTTGTGCGATGCTTGTTTTTGCGTTCTGGCCACAGGCACATTCTTCTTTCGCATGATCTTTCGTTTGTCAGATGAGAAACATACTTCATCTCCTGACAAAACCACATCCATGAAATCATAACATCCATGGGTTTTTGAGAAGTATTTTCATCTTTTATTCAGTTAATAACTCTAAGCTAGGATTCAGTGTCCTGTGAATGAATTTAAAGAGTTATGCTTTGGGTTCAAATGAACCTATTTGACTGCATGTTTAACACTCATATTATGTTGATAATTCATGACATGGATTATGTTTGGGGTCAAATTGAGAACACAGCATCGGTCTCTACACAAATCACTATGCATTGTCTCATTACAATACATGATATCTATAAAATATCTGCAAATCTATAAAATCCGTAAAAACCTTGGCTCTTAGAGTGGAGATTATGGCAGTAATGGAACAATAACCCCCCGGCCCCAGATATCCTGTTTCGGCTGCAGTCAATGATTTCGGTGGATGAAATGGAAAAATGAAGGTAGCAAGTAAAAACATTAGAGTTGAAACGACGTGAACCCCTGAGAAGGTGTTTACCTCCACTTCTTCATGAACCCCTGAGAAGGTGGTGTTTACCTCCACTTCTTCATGAACCCCTGAGAAGGTGGTGTTTACCTCCACTTCTTCAAAGCGGCGCTGTCTGCGATTTTTTCCACGGCGTTGCCGTCGCGCCTCTCTCTGCGCCTCTCTCTGCGCCTCTCTCTGCACCTCTCTCTGCACTGACGCGTTGCGTGTTCCGGTTGAAGTTTCCATAGCGGGGGCGGAGGCGTGGGTTGAGCGGGGGCCGGGGCTGTCTCTGCGGTTTCGCGAATGGCATCCCCAGAATCCCCTCCGAAGCAGCTCGGTAGAACAAGCGTACGCGCTGCGAGGAGAACGCGCTTCCTGTAGGGTGAGGGGCCCGTCAGCGTTATCAGGCCTTCGATCTGAACCCCCAACCCAGGCCTGATTTCTGCAGCACAAATGGAAACAAACATGTTGTTCTTTATAATAGCCCACTTGTTGTTGTTGTTGTGAGGCCAAAGGAAAATCCACCTAAGAGCACAAATATAGTAAAGTTATAGTGCAACTCTAAAGGACAAGGCCTCAATGGGGTCTGTCTAAAAGACCTCTCTGTTACTTGCCTTTTCATCATGTGCTGTATACCCTGTGCCAGGGTTCATATGGGCCAAACACTACATATAAAACTATGAATTTATGTTTTTTGAATGAATAAATGTATGAATAAGATGTATTGTGTATTTAAATAAACAAATGAAGATGGTGGCGCTCTCTGTTTGAGTGTTTATCGTCCCACGTCTCAGTTGCTTTGCTTTTGGGGTTCAGGCCCAGTTTTCCTGTGTCTTTGTGGCTGTCTCTGTAAAAAGCGCTAAAGAAATAAAGCTCAACTGAACTGAAGATGATGTTCTAGTGTGGGGATGGGCCCCCACAGTTAAGTGTTAAATCCATACCCGACCATGGGGGACGATGCGAGGGTCAGCTGTTTGTCACACTGTGGTTCAGGCCCCACATAAAACTAACCAGTAATGATAAATCAAAACATGACAGTGTGCTGCTATGCTGAAAGCATCAGTTATAAAATACATTCTTCCACAATAATTACTGCATGAGAAGCCTTAATGCCTACTGTATGAAATACAGTTATTAAATAATGCTTCTGCTCATGCTTTCATTCCTCACATGCACAGTTACTATAAATATATTTTATATATATAAATATAAAATTATATATGTATAAATATAAAATTCTGAAATATCAGAAATGGAAAATCCTTCTGCTTAAATGCCATGTGAGTAACAGGGACCTCAGATATATTTATGAAATAAATGAATATTGTGGTTTAATGTATGCATTGTGGTTTAATGTATGCATTGTGGTTTAATGTATGCATTGTGGTTTAATGTATGCATTGTGGTCTGACCATGCTGTGCCCACCCTGGTGTGGTCTCTGGTCTCTGAGCTGCAGGTAAGACTTCATGTCCCATGCAGCTCCCAACCAGGATGTTTTTAACCAGAGTAAACACACACACTCATACGCACCCCCCCCCCACCCCCAACACACACACAAGCACACACTACAGCACTCTTCGCAATAAAAAACATTATTTTACATAGCTTACTCTATAGCTTACTATGTGCGCATGAGCATTACTATAATACATACTGTGAGCACCATAATTCATTGGACAGTGACATATTTTTCGTTATTTTGGTTCTGTACTCTAGCGCTTTGAGTTTGAAAGGATACAATGACAATGAGGTTGACGTGCAGACTGTCAGCTTTAATAACTTGAAGGGTTGTTTCTCCTGACTTATTTTTCCATAGAGTTCAATAGGAAGATTTGTCAGGAGAAACAACCCTTAAAGTGATCCATCCATATCTACTGCATATCTAGCAGCAGAGTGATGGTTTGAGGCTCGTTTGATACATCAAACCCTTGATGACTTAGAGCCATTTAGCCAACCATGTGTTCCATACTGTTCCAGTGTAATTTACAGCTAAATCTAGTCCCACCCCCCAAATTCCCATAGAGATCCGTTAAAATGCAGAGAGGTTATAGTATCGCTTGTAGGAGTACCAGAAAAAAGATATCGAGGGTTTTTTGATATTTTTGGGTCACAGACATCAGGAAGTCATGGCATGCAAAGGATAATCGACCAAATATTAAAAATGATTACTTTATTCTACATTATGTTAAACTGTCCAATATTTTTTGATGCCAGAAAATGGGGGGGGGGGGGGGACTATGTACAAAAGGTTCTATAATTTCTAAACAGTTGATCTGATATGGATGAAAATACCCTCAAATTAAAGCTGACAGTCTGCACTTCAACCTCATTGTCATTGTATCCTTTCAAACTAAAAGTGCTAGAGTACAGAACCAAAATAACAAAAAATGTGTCACTGTCCAATGAATTATGGTGCTCACAGTATGTACCCTGTAACTCAAAGACAAAACAGAAGAGGACACCCAGAATAAAGCCAGTAACAGTGTGTTTAATCCCATTAAGCTCTTCCTCTTCCCATGTTTACATAGTACCACACTCACGGCCATAATTATTTATCACATTTTAATACAAATCCTCCTCTTCTCACTGGCCTTTCAGTGAATTACCCGCGTTTATAGAACCCAAGTTCAAGCCAGGACGTTTGAAACACGTGGCATTTGTCATGGCATTCTGATAAATAGCATCTTATGTAAATGGCATCTACACAAAATGATTACCACTGTGCATCCTCTCCAAAGGCCATCAGATAGAGCAGCTCCACAGATCTTAATCTGTAGAGCAGCTCCACAGATCTTAATCTGCCGTGTTGCAGCCACACGTACAGATACAGGGTGCAGATAAAGGTAACGGGGGAGGCTGCGTGCGTGCGTGCGTGTTGCTCCACTGTTCCCTATTCAAGCAGAAAAATGTCCTCTGCGGTGTGAACCGGGGCTGCATTCGAATCCTATTTAACACGCTCCCTTCCCTCGAGGGAGCCGTCTTGTGATGCAATTTTCTACGTGCGGCAAGCAAACTTAAAAGGTGCTCTGCAGGGGAGGATTGACGAGAAACAAAAACTGAACCGAACCGCCCTTGCAACATTTCGGAAGTGCAACACCATAGAGTTGAAATGTGACCGCCACATAGTTCTGCCCATTTTTTCCATGTGGAGCATTGCATTGTGGGATTCCCTTCTTGCTGGAAGCTTGCATTTTATACCCTTGGTGGAAGGGAGGATAAACGAGGGAGCGAGGGGATATAATTACTCCCTCCCCTTTCTTAAATTGGATCCGAATCACAATTGGTGTGGCTGCCATATTTCATCCTGGCATTTTGGGGATTCCCCCCTTGAAGCAAGGGAAGGGAACGACAGGAAGAAAGGATACATTTGGGATCAGAACGCAGCCCAGGCGTCCCCGCTCTAAATGTACGTCACTGTCCTTCTCTCCGCTATAGGTTTGCTCCTCAATATAAACTGTCGCTTCGCTTCCAAGACTGTCAGCCTTCTAGCCTTGAGCCAAGCTTTGGGAGATAACATGGCAGAGGTTTGGTGTTAAAACAGTTTAAAACTGACCACTTTCAAAACCAGAATAAGTGATCAATGTAGTGAGGTAAATATATACACAACAACATACAACTGTTATATCATGCGGGTAACAGTCGCAGCCGGGATTTCAATTCAAGATCTCTCATGTTCAGTTGTCTCGCATATAAATAAAGATTTTTCACCCCAGTCTTGCATTTGTGAATAAATAGGTCACAGAGCCCCCTCCCGCATTTGGAGGGAGTTAAAAAAAATACTCCAATGTTAGCAACACTGAGCAGAATCCTGATTGGACACATCGGGGGTGCGTCCCAATACTCGAAAAATGCATGCTCCTTTCCTCCACTACCACCTCCTCTCCTCCGTGCCCCGGAAATTGATCTTTGTGTTTTAATCTAATGTTGCTGATTACATCTTAATTACATATTAATGGTTACATATCAATTAATGTCTCGACGCAAACTGCAATGTCAGGTACATTGTATACTGTACATGCAAATACTTTCAGACAGTTTTGAATATTTCTGGGTAGGCGAGGAGTGGTAGTGGGGGAGTGGAGGAAGGGAGGAGGGGAGTGGTAGTGAGGGAGTGGAGGAAAGGAGGAGAGGAGTGGTAGTGGGGGAGTGGAGGAAAGGAGGTGGGAGTGAAGAATATTAGGACGCAGCCCAAGTCAGCTGACTGAGGGAAGCTGCTGGATTGGCTCCAGGCCGTGCTGCTGTTGAGATGGAAACAGTGAGCAGAGGAAGCATGGATGGAACCAGCTGGTGTTAGACAAGGTCAGCCATACCTGCAATAAGGCACTCCCAGTCTGTCTAACACTCTGTAACCACCCTCACTCTTTCTTTCCCTCCCTCTATCATTCTATCTTTCCTTCCTCCCCCACATCCTGTACTCTCTCACCCCTTTCTCCTACAAACCCAGAAAAGTAAACACAACAAGGTCACACTTACCCTCCTGCAGCTGCCAGGAGCTAGCTTTAGTACAGTGACATAGGCCTGCATTATGCGCTTCTTTAGTACAGCGTCATAGGCCTGCATTGTGTGCTTCTTTAGTACAGTGACATAGGCCTGCATTGTGTGCTTCTTTAGTACAGTGACATAGGCCTGCATTGTGTGCTTCTTTAGTACAGTGACATAGGCCTGCATTGTGCACTTCTTTAGTACAGTGACATAGGCCTGCATTGTGTACTTCTTTAGTACAGTGTCATAGGCCTGCATTGTGCACTTCTTTAGTACAGTGACATAGGCCTGCATTGTGCACTTCTTTAGTACAGTGACATAGGCCTGCATTGTGTGCTTCTTTAGTACAGTGACATAGGCCTGCATGGTGTGCTTCTTTAGTACAGTGACATAGGCCTGCATTGTGTGCTTCTTTAATACAGTGTCATAGGCCTGCATTGTGTGCTTCTTTAGTACAGTGACATAGGCCTGCATTGTGTGCTTCTTTAGTACAGTGACATAGGCCTGCATTGTGCACTTCTTTAGTATAGTGACATAGGCCTGCATTGTGTGCTTCTTTAGTACAGTGACATAGGCCTGCATTGTGTGCTTCTTTAGTACAGTGACATAGGCCTGCATTGTGTGCTTTAGTACAGTGACATAGGCCTGCATTGTGTGCTTCTTTAGTACAGTGACATAGGCCTGCATTGTGTGCTTCTTTAGTACAGTGACATAGGCCTGCATTATGCGCTTCTTTAGTACAGTGTCATAGGCCTGCATTGTGTGCTTCTTTAGTACAGTGACATAGGCCTGCATTGTGTGCTTCTTTAATACAGTGTCATAGGCCTGCATTGTGTGCTTCTTTAGTACAGTGACATAGGCCTGCATTATGCGCTTCTTTAGTACAGTGTCATAGGCCTGCATTGTGTGCTTCTTTAGTACAGTGACATAGGCCTACATTGTGTGCTTCTTTAGTACAGTGACATAGGCCTGCATTGTGTGCTTCTTTAGTACAGTGACATAGGCCTGCATTGTGCACTTCTTTAGTACAGTGACATAGGCCTGCATTGTGTGCTTCTTTAGTACAGTGACATAGGCCTGCATTGTGTGCTTCTTTAGTACAGTGACATAGGCCTGCATTGTGTGCTTTAGTACAGTGACATAGGCCTGCATTGTGTGCTTCTTTAGTACAGTGACATAGGCCTGCATTGTGTGCTTCTTTAGTGCAGTGACATAGGCCTGCATTGTGTGCTTCTTTAGTACAGTGACATAGGCCTGCATTGTGTGCTTCTTTAGTACAGTGTCATAGGCCTGCATTGTGCGCTTCTTTAGTACAGTGACATAGGCCTGCATTGTGTGCTTCTTTAGTACAGTGACATAGGCCTGCATTGTGTGCTTCTTTAGTACAGTGACATAGGCCTGCATTGTGCGCTTCTTTAGTACAGTGTCATAGGCCTGCATTGTGCGCTTCTTTAGTACAGTGTCATAGGCCTGCATTGTGCACTTCTTTAGTACAGTGTCATAGGCCTGCATTGTGCGCTTCTTTAGTACAGTGTCATAGGCCTGCATTGTGCGCTTCTTTAGTACAGTGACATAGGCCTGCATTGTGCCCTTCTTTAGTACAGTGACATAGGCCTGCATTGTGCACTTCTTTAGTACAGTGACATAGGCCTGCATTGTGCACTTCTTTAGTACAGTGACATAGGCCTGCATTGTGCCCTTCTTTAGTACAGTGACATAGGCCTGCATTGTGTGCTTCTTTAGTACAGTGACATAGGCCTGCATTGTGCGCTTCTTTAGTACAGTGACATAGGCCTGCATTGTGCCCTTCTTTAGTACAGTGACATAGGCCTGCATTGTGCACTTCTTTAGTACAGTGACATAGGCCTGCATTGTGCACTTCTTTAGTACAGTGACATAGGCCTGCATTGTGTGCTTCTTTAGTACAGTGACATAGGCCTGCATTGTGCACTTCTTTAGTACAGTGTCATAGGCCTGCATTGTGCGCTTCTTTAGTACAGTGTCATAGGCCTGCATTGTGCGCTTCTTTAGTACAGTGACATAGGCCTGCATTGTGCCCTTCTTTAGTACAGTGACATAGGCCTGCATTGTGCACTTCTTTAGTACAGTGACATAGGCCTGCATTGTGTGCTTCTTTAGTACAGTGACATAGGCCTGCATTGTGCACATCTTTAGTACAGTGACATAGGCCTGCATTGTGCGCTTCTTTAGTACAGTGACATAGGCCTGCATTGTGTGCTTCTTTAGTACAGTGACATAGGCCTGCATTGTGCGCTTCTTTAGTACAGTGACATAAGTCTGCATTACGTGCTTCTACACTATTCTGTGGAGATGTTAGTTATATTTTCACCTCTTCTCATCTCATCAGAGAGAAAGGCCTGTACTCAGTTTGTTGCTTTGTATAAATGTGCATGAACCTTTTGATGAGTACAGCCTACAGCCAAATTGCACAAATTAATTTAGCAAGTAGTGTTTGTGAAGAAAAAGAACGGGACACTTGTATTTATTAATACATCAAAGTTAAGGATAAGTATTAAATCCAGGCCCAAGATGAGATGCAGGCACTATTTAGAGCTGCACATGATTACAGATATAACTGATCTTGCTGTATATATGTTAACCAGACCGTTCATTTCAATACAAATAGTTATTTTCAGTCATATGTTATTTTCAGTCATACCTGTTGTTTCTCCATTCAGAGGTAAACTAACCTTAAATGGAACACAATGCTCAAACATCAGTTTGAACATACACCAGACACATAGGGCCCTATCTTGGCGATCTTGGCGCTTAGTCTAAGCGCATGGCGCTAAGTCCATTTAGGGCGTGTCCAAGTCCACTTTTGCTATTTTAACGGCGTGTTTTTTTGGCGCTAAGCACGGCGCATGGCGCAACTGGGCTGAACCTAGTCGCTTCATTAATTATAGGTGTGTCTTGGGCGTAACATTCAATAAACCAATCAAAATGTCATATCCCATTCCCTTTAAAAGCCTGCTTTTCCACCTTGGCGGATTGCTTATGATGGCGAAACAGACATGCTCGTGCGTGTTTAGTGTGATCAAGGAATAGGCTAAATGGAGTATGATCAATATTATTCGGACTAACCATTAGCCTATGAGTTCCCGGTAATTCCAGACAGGGCTGTTATTTTACAAAATATGTGCGGTTAAATTTCGTTAAAAGGACCTGCAACAGCTGAGAATAAGCTATCAATGGCTTCAGTCTCACCTTAGAAAACGCCAAATTAGCCTGCTTGTTCAGCGAATTTCGTTTGATTATGCAATGAAAGTGTCAAACATCAAGTTCAAGCTTCATCCAAAGTTCATTAGGCTACCTGCATAGTAGGCTAATATTGATTAATAACATACATACCGTTGTTTTGCCTTAATGATGACACTAAATAGCCATACAATAAAGCTGTCAGGTTCGCAACCCATAAGTTCACGCATATTTCCCCTTGTTTAATAATGTCCTGTTTATGGAAATGTGACCAACCTGTTTTACTCGTAGCGTAATCCTTTAAAACAATCCACTTTCCCAGGAAGACCGGTAAACGTGCGACTTACAGCAGGGGAAACAGAACATGCAGCTCACGTGCAGAGAATGGCATTAAAATTAATTGTGAATTAATTGTGTAACTTGCTGCAAATTTGTTTTAGTTTCTAATTAGACGCTTAGTTCTCTTTAAAATCGTTTTGTTCAGTTAAGGAATAACGGGTGAAATCAGCTGGGTTTTAAACGGTGAGAGTATGGAAACCTGGTCACTGTAATTTAAAAAAATATGAAGGACGAAGAATAGCTAAGGTTACAATTTAGTTAACATGGTGACATCTCCGTTTTTTAACCATAGGCTATCGAAAAAAAACTTATGCACAGCGAATCCGCTGTAGCCTAGGCTATTTGAAAAACAATAAATGCAATATTCACTGGACAAGGTTTTGAACTTTTTTCAGTCACAAACCATTCTATTTACTTACAGGCTGTATTCACAGATAAACAGAGCTGTATTGTAATGACATCTGAAGCGCATTTTCAGAACTTAAATGTCCGTCTATTGCCGTGCGCGAGTTTTCCATTGAATGACAATTCGCGCATTAGGCTTGATAGCTATAGGTGTTATCAGCTCCTTTTTAATGGATAGCCATTGTCCCGTACCATCGCACATCGCCTGGATGTTGATGGAGTGGGCTGAGAGCAATGTAATGTGGCATTGTTTCCCTTCGCTGATGGAAAGGTATGTGGACCTATGGAACCTTTTATTATTATGCATTTTTGATATAGCCTACACAATAATAATATTTCACATTATGATCTAGATATTTTAGTCATGCCTGTGCACGCCCCTGTGTGTAACAGACAGGAGGGTATGCGCGTTGTGCACACGCCTATGTAGACGCACTTATATGCGCCGTTAAAATAGCATGTAAACAACTGTGACATGACTTTAGACCAGGTTTGTGGTGGTTCTAGCGCAAGCGCTTTCTGCTGGCTCAAGATAGCAATACGCCAAAAAGAATCCTGGCCACTCCTCATCTTAAGACCAACACGCCCAGTTCACTAATGATGGCGCAAGAGTTACGCCGTCAACATGCTAGTTTGACGGCGTAAGCGTTAGGCGCTATTATGGACCTAGCGCCGGGTGTAAGATAGCAAAGACACTTGCGTTTGCGTTAGCGCCGCTTTGCGCCGGGTGTAAGATAGGGCCCATAGAGTCAATAATCAACTTAGGCCAACTTAGATGACAAGTATTGCCACCAAAAAGTGCTATACCTTCATCCACCACCGGATGGCACTGTGACCTATTTTAGCACACCCATGTATGGACACTGTCTACTGTGCAACATTTACAGCTGTTCACTAGTTCTCTTTACTGGCAAAGCACACAGGTGCAAACAGCCGCAGTAAGATTTCAGGACATGGAGCATCTTAGGATAGAGGACGGGGGAAAGGGGAGTACAGATTTCTACCAGTATACTGTAAACAATACAGAGGCTGTTTTTGGACATGGAACCAACAGCATGGAAATTACGACAAAAACTGTATGCTGCTATGTAAGAATATATGGCAGGTTACGGATCATGCACAGTCTTTTTAGTGAGATTTGATACAAAAAAGAGCGAAATCCGTTTCTCTCAGAATCACAGGACTATCACAGTTCCACAAGCATTCACAAAAGCCACGTCAGTCTGTCTCTCTCTGGAGATGCTACACTATCACCACATACATTAACTCTAAACAGAGGTCATATTACCCACAATGCAGCATCCATTTATATTTGCATTTAATCACTTAGCAGAGTCTCTTATCCAAAGCAACTTACAAAAGTGAAAAATAAGAGGATAGCTGTTGATAGCAGCCATCATTACATAAACCTGCCATATTTAGTGATGTAATGTTCACCAGACTTCATTACATAAACCTGCCATATTTAGTGCTGTAATGTTCACCAGCCATCATTACATAAACCTGCCATATTTAGTGCTGTAATGTTCACCAGCCTTCATTACATAAACCTGCCATATTTAGTGATGTAATGTTCACCAGCCATCATTACATAAACCTGCCATATTTAGTGTTGTAATGTTCACCAGCCATCATTACATAAACCTGCCATATTTAGTGTTGTAATGTTAAGTGCTGCAGCAGGAGTAAAATGGAGGGCAGAGTGCTTTAATGGATTGGAGTGTGTAGCGCTAAGATTATTGAGCCCAGAATAAATGTTCAGGGTCCTTTCAGCCGAGATGCAGCTGAACAGCTGAGCTTTGGTTTCTCAGCCGCTTCCTCCTCGTAACGTGAGCCTCAGATCTGCATCATCACCCAGACAATCAGCTGCGAAATTCTCTGAAATTCTACAAGGAAAACAAGGCAAGGAGCTGAGGTCTTACACAGCTTCTTCTTTCACAGTGACTGTGTGCTGTTTCTGCAGCAGCACGTGTAGGCCGGGGGGGAGAGCTGCATGGAGAGCTGCAACAGACAGTGGGAACACAATGCGCTGTTGTTTTTGTTAATCTTTTTGCTATTTTCCCCCAGCTAGGCTCTCAACGCAACCCTCCAAGCCTTACCCTACTTCTCTACGGAACTTGGCAGACATTTCAATCTTTATAAGGACTGGGGATTCCTCTGAGGTTCCCTAAAGAGCTTGGCCTTGAATGCGATACGGAAGCAAATGGCCATTCCACTGTATGACCCCAGAGCTCTGTCATCATGTGTGTCCCTGTGCTCAACACAACAGTGCCCAGTTTGTATGCGTGTGCGCATATGTGTATGCGTGTAAGTGTGTGTTTGTGCGTGCGTGTGGGTTGTGTGAGTTTGTGCATAAGTGCTAGCGTGAGAGTAAGAGGTGAAAGAGATAGAGAGAGGAACAGAGAGCTAGAGAGAGCTAGAGAAAGTTAGATAACTATAGATAGAGCTAGAGGCTACCACATTAGGCCACTTAGCAGCCCAACATGTGTGAGATAAACAAATAAACAATGGTCTGCATTTATATCATTTGTGCTCCTCATTATCTTTGAAGCAGATTTTTCATTTAGTTTTTTTAAAGGTGCACTATGCAGGATTTTTAGCCTTGCTGCGGTCCTGTGTTTACAATCAAAGAAGTCTCCTCTTCCGGCCTGAACCCTGCCCACTCAACGTATCCGACTTCAGCCATCTAGGTACCTAACGTGGCTAGCTGGACAGCTAGAAGTAACATTACTTGCAGGTTCAACAGGAAACACGTCAACTCCGCCTCACTTTTAATCCCCTTGCTAAACTTCAGCGGTGGTCATCCAGGAAAAGCAGATCCTCGGTTGACTCTTGAATGTTCAAATGTTCCTGTTGAACTCTATGGAAAAATAAGTCTAAAAAAGGAGAAGAAACCCTTCAAGTGTGGATGTCAGGAGAAACAACCCATAAAGTGATCCATCCATATCGACTGCATATCTGGCAGCAGAGTGATGGTTTGAGGCTCGTTTGATACCTCAGACCCTTGATGACTAACAGCCATTTTACCAACCATGAATTCCATACTGTTCCAGCATAATTTACAGCTAAATCTAGTCCCACCCCCCAATTCCCATAGAGATCCATTCAAATGCAGAGAAGTTATAGTATCGCTTGTAAGAGTACCAGAAAATAAGATATCAAGAGTCTTTTGATGTGGTTGGGTCATAGACATCAGGAAGTCATGGCATGCAAAAGATATGCGACCAAATATTAAAAATGATTGCTTTATTCTACATTATGTTAAATTGTAAAATATTTTTTGATGCCCAAAAATCTAATTTGTTTCTAGTTAATTCTTTTGTTCGCTGTGATGTGTAAAATTTGCACATTTTTGCCCCTTATGCGATCGTCTTTACATTCGCCCCCGAGTTACATTTTTGGTATCAACCGAATGGAATGGAAATTATTTCATCGTTGACTTGACACGTATACGGAAGCGTAGCGTCTATATCGTATGTACGTGCACATGATCGTATTCTCCGAAGCTTTGTCTCGTTTTTTATTTCACTTTGAGCCATTTTTACAGTTTTTCCTGAGCAAAAGTTATCGGAGTGTTGGTTTTGAGAATCTATTGAAAATGGCTCAAATAATGAAACCAAGGGAAGAGAGCAGCTAAAATATATTAATTCAAAAAATCATAAAAAATCAATGCAATACCCTAGAGCGCTCCAACATACACCAATTTGAAACTTATTTTATGAATAACTCACTTTTTTGTTTTTGCCACGTCAGACTCATTTTTGTAGAGCGGGTCACATATAAGAGTGGGGAAGGGAGAGTTATATATATTTTAAAAATTGTTTGGTGGGGAAGGGGGGTGATATTATTAATGCCACCATGTCGTTTTTTTTTTCATGCAAAAGCATATTTGGATTTGAATTTGAGACTGAAAGAGTAGTATCTTCTGGCATTCTTGAATTGCAGTGAATGTGAAGAAAGTGTGAGAAAGCTGAAATTTAAAGCAGTAATCACGCAGTAGGGTTCTGATTAGGGTTGCCACCTTTGACCCGCAAAAAACCTAGACATCGCATTTCACAAAATAAATAAATAAATAGGCTATGTTTTCCACAAACCAAGAGACTCGGTCCATGTAAGGTCTTTACAGAAATGCCGGGATTTTCTGGGACAGAAACAAGGAAATGCAAGGGAAAACTGGGACAGGTGGCTAGTTCTGAAATCACATCTGTATTTAAAACAGCTGAACGTAATTAAACAATAAAGACCCAGAGAGGCCTGGAATTTACAGAACAACTTGGGCCAGTCATAGAAAAACTGTGCAGTTAACTGAACCAGCGACCAGCTCTATTCACGCCTCGCAAAAGGTTTCAGTTCTCTAAATATACTCACGAATGAAATATTCATTTCCAGCTATTGCAAGCCAATCTTTCCCTCTGTACTTTGTGGTCAGAACACCACAGCCTTGCTGTCTGACACATGAATATGAATTATAAAACACTCATTATTATGTGTAACCCATTTCAAGCTTTCCTCGCCCTGTAACAACATTACAAGCATTATTTTTTTTTTTTGAACAAACATGGGTTATAAATTAGACTTTTTTGGGGGGGGTTCAGAGAAAATGGACCCACTCCAGAAGGGCACAGATTCAGGCAGTTCTGCAGCTGGGAGTGGGGTGTGGTGGTGGGGTGGGGGGTAGGGGGGGGGGGGGGGGGGGGGGGGGTTAGAGGGGAGGGGGTTATGGAGTGTGGGAGAGGAGAAACCACAGGCAGACAGACAAGGCTCTGGGCTGGTGGGTGTGCAGGTTTTCAGAGACCAGCTCTGGCTCTTAATGTCAAACCATCCTGCAAACTTCCTTTAATGTCACTTCTGCTCTCATAAAAAAGAGCCTTTTTCTCCCCCACAAAATCAGACCTTATCTGCATCGAGTTCTTTTGCAGGTTATTCTGCCTATCGAGTGTTTTTTACTGTGTAACACAGTGTATTTTATCTGAGTGTTTTTACTGTGTAACACAGTGTATTTTATCTGAGTGTTTTTACTGTGTAACACAGTGTATTTTATCTGAGTGTTTTTACTGTGTAACACAGTGTACTTTATCTGAGTGTTCATATTTTACGAAAGCAGATAACTATACAAAGAGAAAATCTAAAAGAGGTATGGATATAGTGTTTTGAAAATCTTATGTATTATATATTGGATCATTTATCACTAGGCTTTGCAGAGATTGATTTTTTTTAATTAATTTTAAGTCTCATATCTGAACTCTTCAGTGTTACAGTACATGCTTTTCATTAAGGATTTATAATGGGGAAAGTCTTTGGGATCTTTGAGAGGGAAAATATCATCATGCTGCAGGGTCAAGTAAACAAAACCATCTAGAGAAAAAACTAAGCAACCATTCAACTGAAATTCAAGTGAATATGAACTAATTTCAGTCTGAAATTCAAGTGAATATGAGCGAATTTCAGACTGAAATGTGCTTGTCCTGTTCTGAACCTCCGGTGCACTCTGGCTTTGTGGATAAAAATAGAAAAACAAGGCAAAAAGCCTGTTAGTAACAGCCTGTTAGTAACAGCAGCTCATGGAAACTTGTTTTGTATAAAGTCACGGCCCTTTGTCCTCATTACTTTGTATTTGTTCATTGATTCAAATCTTGTTTCTCTCACAGAGGCTCAACCCTTTAATTTAGTTAAATGATTTTGCCTGGAGAGCGATGAGCATTTAATGTGTGTGTGTTTACACGATGATGACCATTCAATGTTTGCGTGTTCACACATCTGCTTTTCAGTGTGTTTATTGAGTTTGCAATAATTTGTTGCAAAGTAGGAGCCCATCTCTCACTGGATGACACAAAGTTAGTTGGACAGACAGACATTCTGTTTTCCCATAACCTGGCATTTGAAGCTCACATAATAGGGAATCATGTTTTGGGAACAGTTTAGCCCAAAGCAACAGGACTGGTAGCATCAATGGTCCTCAGCTTGTTTATGAAGGGTAACCATGGGAAACAAGGCTTTGTTCTCGTGACAAAATATTATACTCTGTGCCTTATGTTGATATTACTGTACATCTTTGTGTGCTAACGTGTACAATGAATGTTTCCAGTTCCATTATCTGAAAAAAACAACAAACCGCTGATGATACAAAAGCCTTGGCTGGTTGTGTAACCATCAGCCTAAAATGGCTCCACTATTAATGTTCAACACTGTAACTATTTCATACTTGATGAACTGAGGCCTGGACTTGTGTGCACATTAAGGTTATTATGGTTCTGAATAATTAAAAATAACAACAGGACAATATAAAGTACACAAGCAAAGGCACTAAACATAAATCTGAGTAAATGAAGCACTGAAGACAATTCATGTAACCAAAAATGCTTTCACTGCAAAAAAAGTCAATCTTAACAAGTATTTTAAACTTGTCTTTAAAGTTAAAATCTTATTTCTATGACTTTTTTTCTAAATACGACAAAAAAATAGCCAATGGGGTGAAGCAGTTTGACTGATTTCAAGATTTGCCAACGGGGCGATTTTCACTTGTCAACAGTAAATCAAGCTAATATTTTGTACTTGAGAGAAAAAATAAAAAAAGATTATAAGTCTGATCACAAGACTAAAACGGTTGTTAAGACAGACTGTTTTTGCAGAGTTGGAGCTCCAACACTGGGGAAACTTAGGGGTGGATCCATACTGTAGATCTACACTAATGAATGCATGTGGATCATTTCTATGTACAGCACAGCTCTACGGCCTGGAATGAAGACTAGCAGAAGGCGGTATGGCGCTTACACTCGGGTGAAAAGGGCTAAATTATGTGGGAAGCTGTCCAGTATCCCTGCCATGTTTATTCAATTACAAGTGAGTTCAACAGAAGGTCTTAGAACCTTCCGAAAGAGAGGTAAAAGCAGACAGGACGCTAGGCCGAGGTGGGTAATGCCTTCCTGTCAGGTTCCAGGGTAGACAGTCCGGGGAGGAAAAGGCCTGAAATATCTCACGCTCACTGAAATCATACAGATTTTGTGTCAGTTATTTGTCATCATGTGGTACTGGCAGCTGAAGCAGGCAGACACTTGTGTCCTACAGGAAGGAGACAGAGGGTCCATCCCAAAACTTTCCTTTCCTTTCCTCCACTACCACCTCCTCTCCTCCTTGCCCTGGAAACCCATCTTTGTGTCCTAATCTAATGTTGCTGATTACATATTAATTACATATTAATTGTTACAACTTAATGTCTTGATGCAAACCGCAATGTTAGGTATATTGTATACTGCACATGCAACTACATCTACTGGAAAAGTTTTGCATACTTCCGGGTAGGAAACCAGTGGAGGAGATGAGTGGAGGAAAGGAGGTGAGGAGTGAAGAATATTGGGAGACTTGGGACACCCCGAGACTTGTGTCCTACAGGAAGGAAGCAGAGCTGCATCCCAATACTTGGAAAATGCATCCCCCTCTCCTCCTTTCCTCCACTACCACCTCCTTTCCTCCACTACCACGCCCTCTCCTCCTTTCCTCCACTACCACCCCCTCTCCTCCACTACCACCTCCTCTCCTCCTTTCCTCCACTACCACCCCCTCTCCTCCTTTCCTCCACTATCACCCCCTCTCCTCCTTTCCTCCACTACCACCCCCCTCTCCTCCTTTCCTCCACTACCACCTCCTCTCCTCGGTGCCCCAGAAATTGATTTTTGTGTCCGAATCTAGTGTTTCTCATTACATATAATTTAATATCTTGATGCAAACTGGGTCAAATGAACTGTGTCATATGACTTAATGAATGACAGGTCATATGAATGAATGACTGAATGAATGACAGGTCATATGAATGAATCACATTGTCCTCTAGCATTTCCTGGCAAGCATCCTGCTAAGACTTTCGAGCTTATATAAAACACAGAGCTGTATAACAGGGGTTTTATCCAAAAAGGGTCGGCATGGGTGTCGGTTTTACCTGTAAAGGGCCTGTGTGGGTGTAGGTTTTACCTGTAAAGGGTCGGCATGGGTGTAGGTTTTAGCTGTAAAGGGCTGGTGTGGGTGCAGGTTATATCTGTAAAGGGCCGGTGTGGGTGCAGGCTTTACCTGTAAAGGGCCGGTGTGGGTGTAGGTTTTACCTGTAAAGGGTCGGCATGGGTGTAGGTTTTACCTGTAAAGGGCCGGTGTGGGTGCAGGTTTTATCTGTAAAGGGCCGGTGTGGGTGCAGGTTTTACCTGTAAAGGGTCGGTGTGGGTGTAGGTTTTATCTGTAAAGGGCCGGTGTGGGTGTAGGTTTTATCTGTAAAGGGTCGGCATGGGTGTAGGTTTTACCTGTAAAGGGTCGGTGTGGGTGTAGGTTATATTTGTAAAGGGCCGGTGTGGGTGCAGGTTATATCTGCAAAGGGCCGGTGTGGGTGCAGGTTTTATCTGTAAAGGCCCGGTGTGGGTGTAGGTTTTACCTGTAAAGGGCCGGTGTGGGTGCAGGTTTTACCTGTAAAGGGTCGGTGTGGGTGCAGGCTTTACCTGTAAAGGCCCGGTGTGGGTGCAGGTTTTACCTGTAAAGGGCCGGTGTGGGTGCAGGTTTTATCTGTAAAGGCCCGGTGTGGGTGCAGGTTTTACCTGTAAAGGGCCGGTGTGGGTGCAGGTTTTATCTGTAAAGGGCCGGTGTGGGTGTAGGTTTTATCTGTAAAGGGTCGGCATGGGTGTAGGTTTTACCTGTAAAGGGTCGGCATGGGTGTAGGTTTTACCTGTAAAGGGCTGGTGTGGGTGCAGGTTATATCTGTAAAGGGCCGGTGTGGGTGCAGGCTTTACCTGTAAAGGGCCGGTGTGGGTGTAGGTTTTACCTGTAAAGGGTCGGCATAGGTGTAGGTTTTACCTGTAAAGGGTCGGTGTGGGTGCAGGTTTTATCTGTAAAGGGTCGGCATGGGTGTAGGTTTTACCTGTAAAGGGTCGGCGTGGGTGTAGGTTTTACCTGTAAAGGGTCGGCGTGGGTGTAGGTTTTACCTGTAAAGGGTGGGTGTGGGTGCAGGTTTTTGTTTTAGTCCAGCACCAAGACACCTGATTCAACTGATCATGGTCTTCAGTCAAGGCCTTGAGTAGAATCAGGTGGTAGTTCTCAGTGCACCCACAGTGGCCCTTCCCCTGCAGTATATAGTCCTGCATTTTCCCTTCATTTTGTAACTTCCTGTCAGGTGAAACATGGGCTGGGTCCGAATCAGAGCCCTGTCTTCTGTGTACAGTGCACTGGCAGAAGTGTGCTGTTTAACGTGCACTGTTTAGCAGTCCGCGAAAAATATCCGGCATACTATTTTCCAACCGCACTGTGGAAGTGTCGTAAGCAGGTCATAAGACGTCCCACCAGTGTTGCCATGTCCGCGGTTTTACAGCTAAATTTACAGCTAAGTGCAGTCACGGGTAAAAATGAAAAGTCGCAAAGCACGCACTTATTTAAAAACATGATGATTTCTATTTAAAATATGTTGGTTTCGGTTAAAAATAGCCAATAATTTGGGCTAGATTTGAGTCGCCATTTGGCTGGAAAGTCTTACAAGATCTGGCAACCCAGTGCCCCACTCTTGCGCTGCCATGTCACGTGTTGTTTTTGTTGTATTTGAAGGAAAACATCAGTGAAGCTGCGCCTCATTTTTTTAAAACAAAGCTCAAAGTCATATTTATGTGACCAAAATGGTTGTATACTTCTTGAAAAGTGTGCTCCCGAATGTACTCAGCGAAATCCCGGAAGTAAGTGTGTCATCCGGGTGTTTCAAGTATACTGCAATTTGAAAAAATTTTGCGTACTCTACGACTTTCTCGCCCTATCTACTCACCAAGGCTACTCAACAATCCAACAACTACTTTGCTCTCCCAATCGCTCACAGCTAAGAAGGCCTCTCAATGTTGCCACTGCCATCCATTACCATTATGTATGTATGGGTAATTTCCCCCATTTTAACTAAATCAATAAAGTCAAGCAAGAATTGTTGGCAAGATTCACGCCTGCAGATACACTTTCCCCTCCTTATATCAAGTTAAATTTGATTATGAATCTGGCTCTTTCTCAAGCCTTGCCCTTTGCAGCTAACAGAATACACACAAACAAGCCAAACACTTCTCAAAGCTTTCGTTCATTCACTTTTCAAATTCATTATGAAGTTGAAAATCATGTGTCTTTTACCACAAAACGCTGCCAGGATAAAGTTATGGATAAAGTTATTAGCATCTTGTCTGGGTCAGAAGACTTTCCTTGAAAATAAAGCGGATAGTCACATTTCCTAGTTTTAAATGGAGCCATAATGGGGCCTCTGGGTTCCTTCATAAAACATTCTTCATTCTTCTCTGAGAATCTCAAAATATCAACGCAAACATGTATTTTTTAAACATGTTTAGTTTAGTTCGGCTCTAGTAGTATAATGCTATGAGCTTTACGAAATAGGCTGCTGACATTTAGACTATGTGTACAGACTTAAGCCCAATTCACACTTACACCAATAGCATTAAGTCAAATGCACCCCATATTTATATAAACAGGTATACTCAAATATAATCAAAAGGTATGCATAGCTTTCAGCTGTACATAAGAAGAATTGTTTAAAATATTAAACATAGAGGTAGTTAAAATGATTGATTATGGATATGATAGGCCTCGGAGGTAAAGGTATTTATTTTGATTTAGGTCACAAAGGTCCTGTTATGCGCCATGACCATCCAGAGCAGTATTACCAGGCATGTAAAGCATACTGGCATGACCAGGATCATGTATTTTCAGACTTTTTAGAGTAATACTACTGGCTGCTATCATAAAAATAGATGTTTTGCTTTGTAAACTTTGGATTGAATAACTGTGGCAGATATTAGTGATTATTTTAGCTGGAAATAGCAGAATAGTTCTGCCTCAAGGACTCGTGTCAACAAGGCCTAATTCACTACTTCACAAAACACAGTCGCCACTTACTTTTGATTGTAATCTAATGTCTGAAGCTACACTTTATGGACAAAAGTACGCGGACACCCCTTGGGCTGGGGCTGTTTTCATGGTTTGGCGTTAGGCCCCTTAGTTCCAGTGAAGGCAAAGCTTAAAGGGTAAGTTCGCTATTTTGGACCTTGGACCCTATTTGCGGTCCGTCTTCCATGAACCTGACCCATGAAGTCCATTTTTTCGCTGATCGATCCAGTATTGAGTTCGCTACAGATTTCCTGTAGGCTCTCACTGGGCTACAATAGAAGTCAACGGGGCAATTAGAAATGTTCGATAAATGTGCTTTCGTGTACAATAAATGAGACGGGAAGCTCAGGGTGTATTGTTACCGGTCTCAGTATGCTCTCCTGTGAAATGTATCTCAATCCGAACATTTTTACGTGCTTGGCATGGCTTGGAAGTAAGCATTTCTCTGCTGCTTGTTTTCGCTGCTCCCGCGGAGTACTATGTGTCGGGGGTAGGGGAGCGGGAAGGTGTGTCGGCCGTTTACGAAACTATCTAGTTGAGCAGTCTGCGTTTGTTTACCTGCAGCAATGTAGGCTACAATTTCCACAAAAAAACTTGGATGATGGATTACTATAATGATTACGAAGACGAAGAATTCAATTTTGACTGACGTTACTCGCTACAGATTTGAGCCAGAATACACGGACACGGAACTACAAGAGATGGATGATAAGAGAGCAAGAGAAGAGAGAGAGGCTGAAGTTGCGCAGGTAATGTTATCCGAAGTCAGTGCGAGGTAGTGCGGTCGGAGAAATAGTTCTGTTTCAAATGGAACTGTTGTTTCAACGTTCGGTTTGCGTTTGTGATAGCCTACATTTCACAGGAGAGCATACTGAGACCGTAAGAATACACACTGAGCTATAAAAGCACATTTATCGTTGTTTTTCCATAACATTTCTAATTGCCCCGTTGACTTCTATTGTAGCCCAGTGAGAGCCTACAGAAAATCTGTACCGAACTCAATACTGGACCGATCAGCGAAAAAATGGACTTCATGGGTCAGGTTCATGGAAGACGGACCGCAAATAGGGTCCAAGGTCCAAAATAGCGAACTTACCCTTTAACTCTACAGCATACAATGACTTTCTAGACAATTCTGTGCATCCAACTTTGTGGCAACAGTTTGGGGAAGGCCCTTTCCTGTTTCAGAACAATGCCCCCATGCACCAAGCGAGGTCCTCACAGAAATGGTTTGTTGAGGTATGGAAGAACTTGACTGGACTGCACAGAGCCCTGATCTCAACCTCATCAAACACCTTTGGGATCGAAATGTCAACTGCGAGCCAGGCCTAATCGCCCAACATCAGTGCTCGACCTCACTAATGCTCTTCTGGGTGAATGGAAGCAAATACCTGCAGCGATGTTCCATCATCTAGTGGAAAGCCTTCCCAGAAGAGTGGAGGCATTTACTGTATCTTTCCTCTCTAGCAATAGCTGCAATCTTATGCACAGAGGCAATATCAGAACTTTCATTATCAATCCATATAAAAGTACCGACTGGAAGTGACTGCAGTATATAGTAATCAAAGGCTAATTACACAAAGGATTGGTTTAGGAATACTATTACTAATACCGTGAGTAGTATTTGATCAGGATGGATCAATATGGAATACTAGCACTAATACCGTGAGTATTTGCTCAGGATGGATCAATATGACAATAAAACAATGCTTCATTTAATGTTTTCTTTTTTGTGTTATTTCCCATTGCATTGCAAAATCATTTTTTTCTCTCCACTTTTTTCACTTTCCAAGCTGCATAAAAGCTTCACACCAGACACATTTCAGTAAAAGAGCAGCCAAAATGACTGGGATAAAGCAGATAGGCTCCTATGAGCGATTAATCTAGTTATTTTTTAAACATTTCTCCTAAATTTGGCTTTGCCAGTTGGGTCTGTTGTAGTGCAGAAGAGTGGGGCCTTTGAGGTTTTAACACACCCAGTTATTGTACAGAATATATTTCTAGATTAAATACAGGCACTAAAATTAATGACAGAAACAATAATAAGAAATACTACTAATAATACAAATATTAATTAAAAAAATTCAGATCAAAGGGGCACATAGGGGCAATTTGAGCAAAAGAGGCAGGTGCTCGGTTTACTTGGAAGCAGTTTTTGGTTGAAACCTGCAGTGTCTGGACTCTGCACTCCTCATAAGGGCCAAACAGTTAAACCTTCCACTGAGCCACTTGGGAACAGGATATTGGCTGCTGAACGCTGTAAAGAATTGTGACAAATCAAATATGTGCTTGTAAAGTACTTGGCATCATCAGAAGATGTTATCAGATCTGGCCTCAGGACTTCCAATGAGAAATGAGCCAACATATTGTGCACAGCATTGTCAAACTATTACAACAGTTTTTTTTTTTTTAAGAAAAGCAATTATTTTATTTATTTATTTCGGCACGCATATAGTCACACTTCATCACAATTTCTGTAATATGCCCTGAACAAACACAGTACCTGCCGAAAAGGGATACGGGAAAAAGCAGACTGCTTATCAAAGTCCCGCCCCAATTCCCAAATCAAATTTGAATGTTCACATTATACATTTGTTTAAAACAGATTATTTCGTATCACAACAGCATAGCTGAATTTGCTTTATAACAAAACAGTCCGAGAAAGAAAAAATAAAATAAAATAAACAAAATAATAAAGTCCAAATAAGTCGAATTTAAATGTACATGTCATACATTAGTCAAAACAATTTGTTTCATTTCAACAGCAAACAGTCCAGAATATTGTTCAGATAATGTCCAAATAAATGTGTCCGTTTCTTCGTTTTTATGATACTCGAGTGTCCCCTGTAAATGCAGTGCATTATGCGTGAGAAGGTGTGAGTGCCAATCGCAGAGTTCATTACCCATCACTATTATCTGCACTGGCCCCCGGAGGCTTGATGATTTCCGCCTGTAATTTGGCTATTTTTTCCTTGTTTTTAGAGATGTCAGACCTCATTTTTCTCAATATGGTCAGTACTTCCTTGTTTCCAGAGACGTCAAACCCCATTTTTCTCAGCTGTCGGTGCACCAAAAACAGGCCAAATCCCAGGCCGAGTAGGCCCAACATCATGAATCCAAACAGGTACACATCTTCCACATCTTCTATGTCCAGTACTCCAAGACACACTACACGCCATTTGTCCCACCCATCCCTAGTGTACCCTGCCAGAAAGGTCCCATGAGGACATGAAGGCTCGCCAGTGCCCTCACGCCTGGTAGAGAATACCTTATTAATAGCGTTAAATGACCAGTTTAGAAGCTCCATCCTGAGCAGGTTGTGCGGCCGGTGTCTGATGTCTTGTGTTGCAAGATCCAGGATCATGTATAAACCGCTTACAATGTTTTTGCACATCGTGACATTGTTTTAATTTCATGATAACCCACTATTGTTTATATTTGGTAGTTTCCTACCATCTTACATTTTATCCTACTCTTGAAGACCTTCAAATTCGTAGACGATTTAATCTCAACATGTAGACTGTTCCAAAGCTTAACCCCCACAATAAATAAAGAATGACCTCTGAGTGTAGAATTTATCAATTTTTGTTTGTAAATCATGCTTCCTCTCAAGTTGTGTATGTCATCTCTCTTTAAAAACAGATCCTGTATATTTACGGGTAAAAGACTTTTGGAGGCTAAGAATAATATTTGTAAGGTATTATACTTAATTATATCATGCAACTTGAGAAACTTTGCCTTAATGAACAAATCATTAGTGTGATCTCTATATGGGACACAATATACAACTCTCAGTGCCCTTTTTTGGAGTTTAAACAGCGGCGCTGTAGTGTCTTTGTAAGTGTGACCCCACACTTCGACACAGTAATGAAGGTGGGGTGTTATGAGTGCCGAGTAAATTGTCTTAAGTGAATGTTGATTGAGTAATTTCTGCATTTTCCACAAAATAGACAATTATTGTCTATTTTATTATTTGCACATAAGATGACGGGAGAACAGTTAATGGTATAATTGCATGCTAATCAGTTGTCTGTGTCGTTGTCTAACAGCAAATAATAAAGTGACTTGACCACCTCCCACTGAGTTTTTACCAAGGTGCCAAGACCGGGCTTTGCTGTTGAAGCTCACTTCCTGGTCTTGTTGGGAGACGTTGCTCTCTGGCGCCAGTGCGGTTGGCTCCAGTATAGGTCTTTCAGCTCCCTTTTTCAATGCGGTCAAAATATATAGATTTTTTCCCACAAGAACATGTACTTTTTCTTCATCTAATGTCTCCCCATGTGCTGATTTGTTAAGTTACTGGGCCATTTGAACAATATTTTAATATTATGTGGACCAATCAGGGTCTGTGTCACTGACTAGTTACTGCATGATGCAACTTGGGAGGCGGGGCTATCTTCTGCGCTTAGTGGACGACCCGGACCCAGAATCGGCCCGGACTGAATGACCATTGTGGTGCCAGGAAGGGAGTGGGGGCGCTGCCCCCTGCTGGATAGCACCAGCACTACACACAGCCAGGGGAGAAAGCTTAGGCTGATCAGCCCAATCAGCTCCTCATTTGCCTCATTAATGCACCCTAGAAAAGGGCCTGGGAGTGTTCAGTTGGGCTTTGTTGGGACTGGCTGCTGCTGCTGTGTGTTTTGGCTCTTTGGTTTTGGTGTTTTCTGGTTAATAAAAAGGCAGCATTTAATTATCCCTTTTTTGCCGTTCTCTGTCTGTTCACCACGCGATACAGCGGCCATCCTCAGCGCTGTGTCACACCCATATAAGGGTCCTTGTCATGGTTTCCAAAACTGGAATGGACCCAAATGCAGGACCCGGAGTCAAACTCAGGCAAAAACCCCAGCAGGAGTGCATTTATCACAGGTAGGAGGTAGCAGGACAAAGGAACAGGCAGGGAACTGGTGAGGGTCAGGATACGGGGTTGGCGAAACTAAGTAGGACAGGACTGGAGATGAACTGCAGTAGTGGGTTGAATGCAAGATGGCAGGAACAGGGAAGCAGGCTGGACGGACAAACTGGAAACAAACTAGACAGGTTTAGAACAAACAAACAACGGCCGAGTAACGTCTAACATAACAGACGGAACGAACTGGCAACGAACATGACAAAGAAGACGATACATATAGGGAGGAAGCAGGTGAAGTGGGAGATCAGTAATGAGTGTGATACATATAGGGAGGAAGCAGGTGAAGTGGGAGATCAGTAATGAGTGTGATACATATAGGGAGGAAGCAGGTGAAGTGGGAGATCAGTAATGAGTGTGATACATATAGGGAGGAAGCAGGTGAAGTGGGAGATCAGTAATGAGTGCGATACATATAGGGAGGAAGCAGGTGAAGTTGGAGATCAGTAATGAGTGTGATACATATAGGGAGGAAGCAGGTGAAGTGGGAGATCAGTAATGAGTGTGATACATATAGGGAGGAAGCAGGTGAAGTGGGAGATCAGTAATGAGTGTGATACATATAGGGAGGAAGCAGGTGAAGTGGGAGATCAGTAATGAGTGTGATACATATAGGGAGGAAGCAGGTGAAATGGGAGATCAGTAATGAGTGTGATACATATAGGGAGGAAGCAGGTGAAGTGGGAGATCAGTAATGAGTGTGATACATATAGGGAGGAAGCAGGTGAAGTGGGAGACCAGTAATGACTGTGATACATATAGGGAGGAAGCAGGTGAAGTGGGAGATCAGTAATGAGTGTGATACATATAGGGAGGAAGCAGGTGAAGTGGGAGATCAGTAATGAGTGTGATACATATAGGGAGGAAGCAGGTGAAGTGGGAGATCAGTAATGAGTGTGATACATATAGGGAGGAAGCAGGTGAAGTGGGAGATCAGTAATGAGTGTGATACATATAGGGAGGAAGCAGGTGAAGTGGGAGATCAGTAATGAGTGCGATACATATAGGGCGGAAGCAGGTGAAGTGGGAGATCAGTAATGAGTGTGATACATATAGGGAGGAAGCAGGTGAAGTGGGAGATCAGTAATGAGTGTGATACATATAGGGCGGAAGCAGGTGAAGTGGGAGATCAGTAATGAGTGTGATACATATAGGGAGGAAGCAGGTGAAATGGGAGATCAGTAATGAGTGTGATACATATAGGGAGGAAGCAGGTGAAGTGGGAGATCAGTAATGAGTGTGATACATATAGGGAGGAAGCAGGTGAAGTGGGAGATCAGTAATGAGTGCGATACATATAGGGAGGAAGCAGGTGAAGTGGGAGATCAGTAATGAGTGTGATACATATAGGGCGGAAGCAGGTGAAGTGGGAGATCAGTAATGAGTGTGATACATATAGGGAGGAAGCAGGTGAAGTGGGAGATCAGTAATGAGTGCGATACATATAGGGAGGAAGCAGGTGAAGTGGGAGATCAGTAATGAGTGTGATACATATAGGGCGGAAGCAGGTGAAGTGGGAGATCAGTAATGAGTGCGATACATATAGGGAGGAAGCAGGTGAAGTGGGAGATCAGTAATGAGTGTGATACATATAGGGCGGAAGCAGGTGAAGTGGGAGATCAGTAATGAGTGTGATACATATAGGGAGGAAGCAGGTGAAGTGGGAGATCAGTAATGAGTGCGATACATATAGGGAGGAAGCAGGTGAAGTGGGAGATCAGTAATGAGTGCGATACATATAGGGAGGAAGCAGGTGAAGTGGGAGATCAGTAATGAGTGCGATACATATAGGGAGGAAGCAGGTGAAGTGGGAGATCAGTAATGAGTGTGATACATATAGGGCGGAAGCAGGTGAAGTGGGAGATCAGTAATGAGTGTGATACATATAGGGAGGAAGCAGGTGAAGTGGGAGATCAGTAATGAGTGCGATACATATAGGGAGGAAGCAGGTGAAGTGGGAGATCAGTAATGAGTGTGATACATATAGGGAGGAAGCAGGTGAAGTGGGAGATCAGTAATGAGTGTGATACATATAGGGAGGAAGCAGGTGAAGTGGGAGATCAGTAATGAGTGTGATACATATAGGGAGGAAGCAGGTGAAGTGGGAGATCAGTAATGAGTGTGATACATATAGGGAGGAAGCAGGTGAAGTGGGAGATCAGTAATGAGTGTGATACATATAGGGAGGAAGCAGGTGAAGTGGGAGATCAGTAATGAGTGTGATACATATAGGGAGGAAGCAGGTGAAGTGGGAGATCAGTAATGAGTGTGATACATATAGGGAGGAAGCAGGTGAAGTGGGAGATCAGTAATGAGTGTGATACATATAGGGAGGAAGCAGGTGAAGTGGGAGATCAGTAATGAGTGTGATACATATAGGGAGGAAGCAGGTGAAGTGGGAGATCAGTAATGAGTGTGATACATATAGGGAGGAAGCAGGTGAAGTGGGAGATCAGTAATGAATGTGATACATATAGGGAGGAAGCAGGTGAAGTGGGAGATCAGTAATGAGTGCGGGCTTGAGGAATGTAAGCGAGTGTAATGAGATAATGAGAGTGCGTGTAGAATGCAAGTGGGGAATGCAGGTGATTGGCTGAGAGAGTGATTGGCTGGGAGATTAAGAGAGGGGAATGAGGAAACGAGAGTGAGTGAGGAACGCGAACAGGGAAGGCGAGTGATTGGCTGGGAGATTAAGAGAGGGAAATGAGGAAACGAGAGTGAGTGAGGAACGCGAACAGGGAAGGCGAGTGATTGGCTGGGAGATTAAGAGAGGGAAATGAGGAAACGAGAGTGAGTGAGGAACGCGAACAGGGAAGGCGAGTGATTGGCTGGGAGATTAAGAGAGGGAAATGAGGAAAGGAGGAGGGAAACCACACCCAGCCAATCAGGGAAACACAAGAACATGACATGAAACAAGGGGAATAGGGAAAACACGGAGAACAATAAGGAAGTGGACTGGAAGGGGAGCTGGCGGACGTAACACTAACACTAAGCATGCTACAATTGACCCTCTGTGTTCACATTGGGCCCTATCTTACACTCGGCGTTAAGCGGCGCTAACCCAAATGCAAGCGTCTTTGCTATCTTACACCCGGCGCAGGGTTCATTATAGCCCCTAGCACTTATGTCGGTTAAATACCAAGTGATGTTGCGCCCATAGCAAGTGAACTGGGCGTGTTGGTCTTAAGATGAGGTGTGGCCAGGATTATTTTTGGCTTATTGCTATCTTGAGCCAACAGAAAGTGCTTGCGCTAAAACCACCAAAAACCTGGTCTAAAGTCATGTCGCAGTTGTTTACATGTAATTTTAACGGCGCATATAAGTGCGTCTACATAGGCATGTGCACAATGCGCGTACCCTCCTGTCTGTTACACACAGGGGCGCGCACAAGTGACATGACTAAAAATATCAAGATTACAATATGATATATTATTATTGTGTAGGCTATATAAAAAAATGCATAATAATAAAAGGGTCCATAGGTCAAAGACCACATACTTGTCCCTCAGCGAAGAGGAATGCCGCATTAAATTGCTTTCAGCCCACTCCAACATCCAGGCGATGTGCGATGGTATGTGTAAGCAGGGCCGGATAATGGTCCCGTGAGGCCCCTGGGCACATGTCTTTTGGAGGTACCCCCTCCCCCCGCTTTCCTATATTGGTGTCTTTCTTGCCTTCCTCCTCCTCGCAAAATCATCCACTAGATCATCAAAATCTAGCTGTCTGACAAGGTCTGACATAAGTGACAATGAGCTCAGACGTGTTTGGCACATGCTACTCCGCAGCTAATTTTTTATTCCGCCTAAAAAGGAAAATGTCCGCTCACCCTGGCAGTTTGTCACTGGCAAAGTTAGAAAACATTGTGAAAAAAGTGCCGAAAACATTGGGGAACACTGACTGCAGATTAAGTGCCTGCAACGTCTCAAGCAATTTAGTTGGGCACTTCTCACCCTCAGTCAGACATGAAAGACTTGAAATGGATGAGTTTGTTGGCAAAGTTCATGTCCAGGTCTGATAGATATGCAGTGGAGAGTGCATTTACCTTTCCACTATGACATCACTGTTAGACACCTGATCTGACATAAACAGAACTCCAAAGAGACCGGTCAAGCGATGCTCAAGGCACGCCACTAGCTCTCCCTCCCCTCACAGTGTCCCACCTGGCTCTGAGCTCTCATCTGAAAATGTTTTGCGTTTCCTCTGTCGCTGAAGATCGTGCTTATATGAGTGACACCTGTCACATTTAAGGCTGCCCTTTCAAAAGCCTCAAACTGGTCTCACTGTCCCGCCGCAAAATCCCTCAACGAAGACAAAAGCTGTGCTGCTCCAGAGATGTCAATGTCACTTTTCTGTAGGTGAAGGCTTGTAGTGTGGAAACGGTCAAGTATGACGTCCCAGAAATGTGCCATGAACACCATCTCTCAGGTGTCCAATTTGGCACATAGTCCAGCAGCCTCAATTCGAGTATCTGTTTTCTCATTATCATCATTGCACATACCACCGAAGGCCTCACTAATGTGGGTGTAATTTCTCCACAGTGCCTTGGTTGACTCTGCCCGAGCACTCCACTGGACAACGCTTTTAATATCAGTCTGACATCTGTCTTCCGAAAGACTTTCTTCCATCTGTGTGTGGATGAAGAGCAAAATGTGTACAGTGACTGCAACATGTTAAAAAACCTGTCAGCCTCTGGGCTACTGCCGTCTAAGGTGTTAACACCAACTAAGTTAAGTGAATGCGCTGTGCAAGTCACATACTCTATCAGAGGGTTTTTTTCTGTTTCAGGTGGGCCTGTAGCCCATTGTATTTTCCTGACATGTTGCTTGCATTGTCATATGACTGACCTCTACAGTTTGAGAGGTCCAACCCAAGGCCCTCCACCATCAAAGTCCCACAGTCTGCTAAACTTTTACCAGTGTGGCTCTCAATTGGCTCAAAGCCCAGGAATCGCTCCACCATGTTCCCGCTGCTGTTAACAAACCGGAATATGAATGTCAATTGGTCCACATGTGACATGGCATCCCGAATCTCATCTGCAATTGTTTGGCGAGTTTTCTGACCCATTCAATGAGTTCTTCACATATTGTCGATGACAAATAGGACACTGTGCCACTTCCTTTTCCGCCAAACTTTTTAATATGTTCAGCTAAGAATGGGTCAAATTGTGATAGCAATTCTAGGATGCCAAGAAAATTATGGGTTGACCCAAACCGTTCATCATCTCCCCTAAACGCAAGTCCTCTTTCACCCAAGAACTTGATCACTGCTACAACTCTTATTCAAAATGTCCCTCCAGTATTCACGTTTCCCATCAAGTTGCTGCATGAGATCTGCATCTATAGCACTGCCCTTTGTCCGCTGGAACAGAACAGTTTGCATGCAAAACAGTACACACAACCTGTTGAGGGTGAGTATAGTAGCCACTGTCTAGAAACCTTCTGCCCATTTGGCAATATACAGTTCAGAAGTTCATTGTTGAAACTTCTAGTCTTTCCACCAAGCACTCTATCTTGGACTGAAGCTGGGTATTTTTCACTGCGGTTTTGGAAGGAGCTGCTCCTCTTTCAATAAGCACTAACTTAACAATGTCACTGGAAGTGCTTTGCCATAATGCAGGGTCAGTGACCTCATAGCACCAGGAATGGCTTGGTTGCTGATTTGATTCTTGTGAACTGCCCAACTGCTCTTGAGGTGGAAATGCAAATGATGGTTCTTGTATACCATTGGCTGTTGAGGGTTCACCTTCAAAGGACGGCTCTGGGGGAGTGACAACATTACTGGAAACTGATCTAGTACTAGTTCCTTCCTCACAGCTGACAATAGTGCTGTCATCATTATTACTATCAGAGGGTTTTTGAAAGAAGTTGGCAATGAGTGGAACACTTTGAAGCAAAACTGTCTCTCTTGCCTCCTTTTCTTTTTTGGCTTTCCTTTTGGAAGCACCACTATTCCAATGTTTGTGGTCCATATTTCAGAACTAGTATGCTATTTATATGAATATATTTATAGCATATCTCAATACTTATTAAATAATAACTGAATTCATATATATTAATAATGACAACACCCTTCAAATACTGTTGTTGGAAAATACAATCAAGTGGTAGTATTTTATAGTCTACTTGTACCTAAAGGCAGCTTTGAGTAGATAAAAGCACAAAAAAATTGAAAAGCACATAAAAGAAAATAACCCTAACCCTTTAAAAAGGCTGTTAGAAAATTGTTGAAATGGCCTTTAAAAAGGCTGTTGTTTTAGAAAAAGATGAAAAAAAAGTCTGAATATATTACTGTGGCGTACCAAGCAAGAAAACAGGCATCTGTCTGTGGTTTTTCCTACCAAGAAATGTCTTATATACGTACCTGCCTGACACAGAGATAATTGTGTTGCTTGAAATCCAAAAGATAACTTTTTTTTTCATTGGCTGAACAACTAACAAAGGTTTCTGGTAAGAAATGACTTGGTGGAAACTATGCACGTAGGCCACACCCTATCGATGGGGAGGGGGAAAAAAGACCTCGCAAGAGCTGTCGACAATTTGCATGTCAGCGTTAGCATTATCTACTTCCGCGGATCTAAAAACAGATGGTCTATGGAAAAAATTAATGGGGTTTTCCTTAATCTTTAAGTATGGATTGGGTCTCATATATTCGTTAGTGTATGAAAAAATACAGCTTTTGGCATGTTTTTTTAATGTTTCACAAAACCGCTAGCTAATAAGCTTTCAATTAGGTTTTTATTCCCACGGCCACAGCATCCCATGTTTTGAACTAATAGTAGTTTTGAACTAATAGCACTAATAGTTAGCTAGCTAGTAGCTTTGATTTAAGCATCATGACTATGGCATGCTGTTTTAACATTTATTCAACCCTTTCACACAGATGACCCGTGAACAAATGCCACCTAACTAACTAGTTAAGTTGTGTGCCACCTAACTAGTTAGACAGCTGAGTTTTAGGCCGATAGCTAGTTAACTAGCTGGCTTTTTAGTGCAGCTAATTTGGTTGTAAGGGCAGCTAGCTGGCAAAAATGGCAGCTAGCTAACTAATTTCTCTTAACAAGCTGAATCATATGGGGAGCTAGCTAGGGAAAATGGGCAACTAGCTAAAATAAAGGGATAGCTAGTTACGGTAAGTCCAATAACGAACGGCTTGCGGCTTGCCATAACATGACGCCCTTCAAACGGTCCTGTTATGCAGAATGAACTGACTTGTTGGTGAATATTGTATCATGTCGCAGCATATTGTAGCGTGCCAACCAGAGGCTCAGTTGTACAGAAGCACTGTACTCTCCGAGAGGCTCTCGTTTTAAGCATGCACTGTATGTACCAAGGGGCCCTGGTGTTACGCTCCATGTATGCACCCAGGGGCCTGGGGGCCCTATTGGTCAACTCTCACTGTAAGCACCCGGGGGCCCTAGTGGTCAGCTCACACTGTAAGAACCCAGGGGCCCGGGGGCCCTAGTGGTGAACTCACACTGTAAGCACTCAGGGGCCCCAGGGCCCTAGTTGTCAGCTCATGCTTTAAGCACAGAGGGGCCCAGTGACCCTCACACTGTAATCGCTGAGGGGCCCAGGGGTCTGGGGGCCCTCACACTGTAATCGCTGAGGGGCCCAGGGGCCTGGGGGCCTCACATTGTAGGGTCTGGGGGGCCCTAGTGGTGAGCTCACATTTTAAACACCAAGGGGCCCACCTTGTCCAGTGAATTTAGCATTTATTGTTTTTCAAATAGCCTAGGCTACAGTCCCCACGATTCGCTGTGCATAAGGTTTTTTCGATAGCCTACGGTTAAAAAACGGAGATAAATGTCACCATGTTAACTGAATTTTAGCCTTATTCTTCATCCTTCATATTTTTTTTAATTACAGTGACCAGGCTTCCATACTCTCAGCTTATTAAAACCCCGCTGATTTCACCTGTTATACCATAACTAAACAAAACAATTTTAAAGAGAACAATTCATTCACAATTCATTTTAATGCGGTCTGTTTCACCTGCTTTAAATTGCACTTGTGAAAGTGGACTTGTTTTTAAAGCATTAAGCTGCTAGTAAAACGCGTTGTTCACATTTCCATAAGCAGGACATTTTTAAAACAAGGGAAAATATGCGTGGAATTCTGGGTTATCAACCTGCAGCTTTATTGCATTTAGTGTCATCATTAAGGTAAAATAACGGTAGCTATTTATGTTATTAATCAATATTAGAATGCAGGTAATGAACTTCAGATGAAGCTTGAACTTCGAGAACTCCATGAAAACAGTGAATGAGATTAGGTTTAGCCCATTTGCACATTGCACCGTGCTTAGCGCCCAAAAAACACACGTCAAACTAGCAAAAGTGGACTTGGACACGCCCTAAATGCACTTTACGCCATGCGCTTAGACCAAGCGCTAAGATCGTCAAGATAGAGCCCATGGTGTTTAACAGGAAAGCCAGACTCTATGCTTGCCCTTCACATGCATGCATTGCATTATGAATTATGATATAAACACACAGAACAGTAAAACATAGGTCATAATAACATTACAACGCTGCATTAGATCGTTCTATTATATTCATCAAAGCCAGTTGACCAAAGAATATAACCCAACACATAACCATATTTTCATGTTGCAACCAACCCCACTATATTGTGTCAGGTTTGACTCTGTTGTTCTTTTTCCTAGTGTAGGGTTCACTGAAGGTGATGTGGTTTAACACTCATCAACATGAACTGTCTTACTACAAACCAGACCAACCTTTCATGAGCAGGGTTTTTTTTAACCACAGGCTGTTCCATCATTTAGCAGGTTTCATAGAAGCCTCGTTTCCTCTTTCGCCTCACAAAACAATAGAATGCATTTGCATGCTGGGATGGTCTTCACATATAGCTCAGAAAGTGGTTCAGCAGGTAGCCCAGCAAGTCACAAAACCAACTGCATTGCACAACGCATGTAGCTGAGTAAGTAGCAAAGCCAATCGCATTGCACAAACAGATAGCACCGCACAATGCAACTAGCAAAACCAGTCGCATTGTAAAACGCATATAAACAAAAAGGGTTGTCATTCAACGTCAAAAATAAATAAATAAATAGCCTAAAAAGCACTGACTGTAAGTAATTAATTACAACTTGCAAAAACTAGGCCTGCCTTTAAACGTAGTAGGCTATTGATATTGAATGTGGGCAAGTTGCAACTCACAATATTGCCTATCGTAGCTCACACTAATTAAACTAACTCTATTCCAAAGCAATGCGATCTTTCCTAAATTATTTAATGTAACTTGCATTTTTTTCATCTTTAGTTTAATGTAGGCCTTCCCGTCAGAGTGCAGAGAAACAATAGAAACACGAAATTAGACCAAAACTAAAGCAAGAGGCTGAAGTTGGTTTCTTATTCGCAGCTTCTTATTCGTAATTCCCGATCCACCTTGCAGCTGCTTGTTCACAATTTCACAGGCTGATTCAGAAGAGTTTTAAAGGCTTAAATCGTCTTGGGCCACACCTCACACACATTATATCAATGCAAAAATACATAGGCTATACTTTGTATAAAAAGTTATTTCTGTCTGGCCCAGTACATGTTTTATGCTCAAAAACAAATAAAAAATGAGGCTGAAGTTGGTTTCTTATTTGCAGATCTAAATTATGGTGAAGGCTTATGCGGTCAATAGCGAGATCAGGGCAGCTTTTAGAGGGTTTATTCATTTTGACCAGTCATATTGGCACTCAGTCTTGAAGAGAGGGTCCTCCCCTATTCAATCAGTCTAATTTATCCCCGGCCCAAATTTGTTTTCTATGTCAAAAGCGGTGCCGAAAATAGGTCTGCAGCCTAATTTAGCCCCATTACACAATACCAGTAGGCTAGCTAAGCGAGTAGCAGAACCAGTAGTAAGCTAATGCACATAGTCAAGCTAGTAGCTAAACGAGTAGCAAAGCCATTCGCAAAGCCATTCGCAAAGCCACTCGCAAAGCCATTCGCAAAGCCATTCGCTAAGCCATTCGCAAAGCCACTCGCTAAGCCACTCGCTAAGCCATTCGCAAAGCCATTTGCAAAGCCACTCGCTAAGCCACTCGCTAAGCCACTCGCTAAGCCACTCGCTAAGCCATTCGCTAAGCCACTCGCTAAGCCACTCGCTAAGCCATTCGCAAAGCCATTTGCAAAGCCACTCGCTAAGCCACTCGCTAAGCCATTCGCAAAGCCATTCGCAAAGCCACTCGCTAAGCCACTCGCTAAGCCACTCGCTAAGCCACTCGCTAAGCCATTCGCTAAGCCATTCGCAAAGCCATTCGCTAAGCCACTCGCAAAGCCACTCGCTAAGCCATTCGCAAAGCCATTTGCAAAGCCACTCGCTAAGCCATTCGCAAAGCCATTTGCAAAGCCACTCGCTAAGCCATTCGCTAAGCCATTCGCTAAGCCACTCGCTAAGCCATTCGCTAAGCCATTCGCTAAGCCACTCGCTAAGCCATTCGCTAAGCCACACGCTAAGCCATTCACAAAGCCACACGCTAAGCCACATGCTAAGCCACTCGCTAAGCCATTCGCTAAGCCACTCGCTAAGCCATTCGCTAAGCCACACGCTAAGCCATTCACAAAGCCACACGCTAAGCCACATGCTAAGCCATTCGCAAAGCCATTCGCTAAGCCACTCGCTAAGCCACTCGCTAAGCCATTCGCTAAGCCACTCGCTAAGCCACTCGCTAAGCCATTCGCTAAGCCATTCGCTAAGCCACTCGCAGAGCCATTCGCTAAGCCATTCGCTAAGCCACTCGCTAAGCCATTTGCAAAGCCATTCGCTAAGCCACTCGCTAAGCCATTCGCTAAGCCATTCGCTAAGCCACTCGCTAAGCCATTCGCTAAGCCACACGCTAAGCCATTCACAAAGCCACACGCTAAGCCACTCGCTAAGCTATTCGCTAAGCCACTCGCTAAGCCATTCGCTAAGCCACACGCTAAGCCATTCACAAAGCCACACGCTAAGCCATTCGCTAAGCCACTCGCTAAGCCATTCGCTAAGCCACTCGCTAAGCCACTCGCTAAGCCATTCGCTAAGCCACATGCTAAGCCATTCGCAAAGCCACTCGCTAAGCCATTCATACGTAATTAAGATGTAATCAGCGACATTAGATTAAAACACAAAGATCTGTTTCCAGGGCACGGAGGAGAGGAGGTGGTAGTGGAGGAAAGGAGGAGAGGAGGTGGTAGTGGAGGAAAGGAGGAGAGGAGGTGGTAGTGGAGGAAAGGAGGGAGCATTTTTCGAGTGTTGGGACCCACCCTGGTGCTCTATTTCCCAGCAGGAGGTAGCAAGTTCATCATGGATTTGCACGTGCCTGAGCTCGTTTGGTATTTTGGGGACTTGCTGTGTGCTGAAGTGGCTCTTAAAAGAACTGAAAAGAGGTAATTTGAGAAAATAGAAAATAGAGCTCTAAGTATTGGGACAAAGTACATTTTAACAAATTAAATTACTTGCAAGGTCAATATTTTGTTGCATAGCCATTACATTTGATGACTGCATAGAGTCTGCGACTCAGAGACATCACTGGTTCATGATGTGATCCTTTGAGATGCTTTGCTAACCTTTTACTGGGGCCTCTTTCAGTTGCTGTGTTTGCTGTGGTTGCAGACTTCAGAGCAAGTGAAAAGCATGTCAAAGGAGATCTAAATCTGGTGAATGACTGGGCCACGTGAAACACTTACACCTTTTCATCCTGATTAGGACTTCAGTTCAGTTTGCTGATTGTTTTGGGTCATTGTCTTGCTGCATGATAAACTTCTGTCCAATGAGTTTGGTGGCATTTCTCTGATTATTGGTGGACAATCTGTTTCTGTACACTTGAGCTGTGATTCTGTTGCTGCCATCACTGGTTACATCATCAATAAAGACCATTGAACCGTCTTCAGATGCAGCCATACAGACCCAAGACATCATACTGCCTCCAACCATGCTTGACAGATGAAGGGTTCAGGGCAGTCCCTCTCTTTCTCTGCACTTTCACATTTCCATCACTCTGGTAAAGGTTTATCTTTGTCTCATCTGTCCATAAGACTTGTTTCCAAAACTCAATCAGGCTCATCTTTGTATTTTTTATTTTTTTTGCAATTCCAATCTCGCCTTTCTGTTCTTGGTGCTGATGAGAGGTTTACATGTGGAAATGTAGCCTCTGTAATTTGCCTCTCTCAGTCTTCTGCACACAGTGTGCTGTGATACTCAGTCTTCTGCACACAGTGTGCTGTGATACTCAGTCTTCTGCACACAGTGTGCTGTGATACTCAGTCTTCTGCACACAGTGTGCTGTGATACTCAGTCTTCTGCACACAGTGTGCTGTGATTCTCAGTCTTCTGCACACAGTGTGCTGTGATTCTCAGTCTTCTGCACACAGTGTGCTGTGATACTCAGTCTTCTGCACACAGTGTGCTGTGATACTCAGTCTTCTGCACACAGTGTGCTGTGATACTCAGTCTTCTGCACACAGTGTGCTGTGATTCTCAGTCTTCTGCACACAGTGTGCTGTGATACTCAGTCTTCTGCACACAGTGTGCTGTGATACTCAGTCTTCTGCACACAGTGTGCTGTGATACTCAGTCTTCTGCACACAGTGTGCTGTGATACTCAGTCTTCTGCACACAGTGTGCTGTGATACTCAGTCTTCTGCACACAGTGTGCTGTGATACTCAGTCTTCTGCACACAGTGTGCTGTGATACTCAGTCTTCTGCACACAGTGTGCTGTGATTCTCAGTCTTCTGCACACAGTGTGCTGTGATTCTCAGTCTTCTGCACACAGTGTGCTGTGATACTCAGTCTTCTGCACACAGTGTGCTGTGATACTCAGTCTTCTGCACACAGTGTGCTGTGATACTCAGTCTTCTGCACACAGTGTGCTGTGATACTCAGTCTTCTGCACACAGTGTGCTGTGATACTCAGTCTTCTGCACACAGTGTGCTGTGATTCTCAGTCTTCTGCACACAGTGTGCTGTGATTCTCAGTCTTCTGCACACAGTGTGCTGTGATACTCAGTCTTCTGCACACAGTGTGCTGTGATACTTTTCACCACCGATGTATGGAGATCATGAGCAAATACGCAAGCTGACAATTTAGGATTTTTTTCGCAGCTTATAGTCATACTGTGATCACTTTCTGATGTCTTCCACAGACTGCCTGGTCCTCCAGTCCTCCAGCAGTTCGTTTCTTCTTCAGGGCATTCCATACTGGTCACATTGGAATACACAAACATTCTGCAACAGCTCAAGTAGAGCTTTTCTTTTCTTTCATCCTTGGTTGTCATACTCAGTTCTCTGGCCCTCATCTACGGTTTTCTTGTCTTGTATCGTTTAGCTTATAAAATAGACTCTACCAACACTTCTAAAGGAAATAACCCATGACCTGACACTCGCAGCTTTCCAGTTCTAAATTACAGTAATATGGTAAACCTGTGAAATTTGAAACAGCGGACGGTCATTTGTCCCAATATGTATGCTGACTTGGAATATGGGGAATTGACTCATTGAATGTAATTATAAATTGAATGCAATATAGTTCTGTGAAATAAACACATGAAATAAATGCAGACATGGTGAATTTTGCAGACATGTTGATGGTGAATTTTGCCTCATAGACATTGTTTGATTTGAAATACAAGTTTGAATAGTACACAGGAAAAAAACACTAATTTGACACCACTGTCCAATATGTTTGCGTTTAACTGCATTGTGAAGAGTGGCACACACTGCATCATATGCCTTTATCCATGAAGAGTGGCACACACTGCATCATATGCCTTTATCCATGAAGAGTGGCACACACTGCATCATATGCCTTTATCCATGAAGAGTGGCACACACTGCATCATATGCCTTTATCCATGAAGAGTGGCACACACTGCATCATATGCCTTTATCCATGAAGAGTGGCACACACTGCATCATATGCCTTTATCCATGAAGAGTGGCACACTGCATCATATGCCTTTATCCTTTATCCATGTATATTTAAGCGCTGCACACGTCCAAAGCAACTGAGATGGTTTACTTTTAAAAAGGCGCACAATCCATTTATACTGTTGGATATTTACTGAAGTAATTAATCTTCAGTGTGTTGCTCAACAGCAGGGCCTGGGAATGAACCCTTCTACATCTGAGTTTATGGTCCCAGTTCCCTCACCGTTATTTATGGGTATATTACGTTTCATATTGGCAGTAATATATGCCAATCTCTTTGTTCAACTTTACAATTTATTGAAAACACTGGAGATCATAAAACAGCTTTATGAAATATTGGACATTTGTCTTGTTTAGGGACAATCACCCTGACATAGAACAACAAAGTAATTCATAGAACCAAAAAGAGATTTGAGAACTAAAGATGAAACCATACATCAGAACACAGCAGTGTGCTGTACAGACCTGTGATGTCACCCAGAGGCCCTGTCACTCACACACGTTCTTAAGAAGATAACCTTTCCATTCTCTAACACACCACCCACACACGCCAACAAAAGCATGATACAAAAAGCTGTGGAGGAACATAACAAACTTTCAGAAAAGAATATGGGGGGTGGGGGGGTCTTAAACACTTGTACTAGTCTAACAGCTTGTGCACGTACTGTAGCAGGCTTGTTTGGTGATACACTTGTACTAGTCTAACAGCTTGTGCACGTACTGTAGCAGGCTTGTTTGGTGATACACTTGTTTTCCTGAAGTGAAATAATGCCATGCCTGAACTCTCTTTTGGTTGCAATGGACCTGTAGCTTTTTCTGTTTAAAAATAAACCGAGGGCTGCCAAATATGAAATGTCTGGCTTGTCAGGCTTCATTTTTAAATTACCTGCTGAGTTTTTCCAGAGAGCTCAGACTACAGTTATGTGGTCCGGTCCGTTCTTATTACAAAATGAGCATGCATTTAAAATGGGGAGGTGAATTATACAGTACAATACTAAAGCAAGCAGTAGTTTGTTGTTGGCAAAATGTCAGTGAACGTGAACACTTTGAGTAGCTGCTTTTATAACATGTGGCAATGTGACATTATACCGCGTATATGGCATTATACTGAGCATGTGACATTATACTGCGTATATGGCATTATACTGAGCATGTGACATTATACCATGTATATGGCATTATACTGAGCATGTGACATTATACCGCGTATATGATGTTATACTGTGTATATGATGTTATACTGCGTATGTGACATTATACTGTGTATATGACGTTATACTGCGTATATGATGTTATACTGCGTATATGACGTTATACTGCGTCTATGATGTTATACTGCGTCTATGATGTTATACTGCGTATATGATGTTATACTGCGTATATGACGTTATACTGCGTCTATGATGTTATACTGCGTATATGATGTTATAGTGCGTATATGACGTTATACTGCGTCTATGTTATACTGCGTATATGACGTTATACTGCGTCTATGATGTTATACTGCGTATATGATGACCGTGTGTATGATGTTATACTGTGTATATGATGTTAAACTGCGTGACATTATACTGCGTATATGATGACTGCGTATATGATGTTATACTGCGTATATGATGTTATTCTGCGTATATGATGACTGCGTATATGATGTTATACTGCGTATATGATGACCGGGTATATGATGTTATACTGTGTATATGATGTTAAACTGCATGACATTATACTGCGTATATGA
>CM056380.1:105936947-105954447 GCA_029718625.1 Synaphobranchus kaupii
AGTCGAGTGCCGTAGTACACATTACGGGGAATGACCACATTCATTATAAAGTCAGTGCCCTAGTACACATTATGGGGAATGACCACATTAATTGCTTGAGAACTGAGTCAGTTGATAAGAATGCATTTGATGATCTTGGTGCACATCTGTTTCTGATGTAATGTGAAACAGATTCAAGGCCTTGGAGGACAATAAATGGCTACTGAAAACTGTAGGTTAATTATTCTAAAGCAGTTGGTAGATTTCTATTTTCTTATTTAGTAGAAGACACAGACTTCATTCTTTGAATGCTCAGGAATATTCTTAGTTGTTATTTTTAAACTGAAAGTTCACAACAGTAAAATGGTGTCTGTTGTCCTCTGTTCCATCCAAGCTCGACTTTCTCAGCCGACTATTTATATTCATTTCAGCAGCTAAAATCCTAAAATAAACCAGAGCAAATGGCTGTAAATCTTAAATATAACCGCAGTCTGCGTGAAGTGTAGAACACGCACACAGATATTGCAATGTTCTGACCTCCATAAACATCCCACCATGCAGTGGTTTTTTATGGTTTTGCCTGGTAATGGTTTTTTTTTTTTTTTTTGTGTGGTTTTTTTTTTCACGGGAAGCGCCGGGACAGGGGATTCGCCGTAAACAGCCAGTGGGGGGGGGGGGGGGGGGGGGGGGGGTGTTGTCCTGAGGGGGAGGGGGCCCACACAGCAGCCTGACCACGCCTCCTATCCCGAGACTGGGAAGGGGTAAGGCTGTAATTAGGTCTCCCAGTGAGAGATTGCAACGGCTGGAAATAGACCGCCAATTCGTTCCTGTCTGTGTGAGGCTGGGGAGTGCGGCTCTGCCTTGTGGGGAGGGGGGGGGGGGGTGGTTGGCGGGTGGCGGGGAGCTGTAAGGCACAACACCGTGTTCGCCAAGCACCATGCCACAGAAATAACCATGAGGAACCATATTTAGGTGTGGGGAGGTCATGTTGTGATAGCTCCCTCTCTGACTGCCACGATCGCTCCATTACCCTGTGTGTAATTCACTGTGGTCCTCACAGTAATAGCAGCTCTCCATTAGTGTGTAATTCACTGTGGTCCTCACAGTGACAGCAGCTCTCCATTAGTGTGTAATTCACTGTGGTCCTCACAGTGACAGCAGCTCTCCATTAGTGTGTAATTCACTGCGGTCCTCACAGTAATAGCAGCTCTCCATTAGTGTGTAATGCACAGTGGTCCTCACAGTAACAGCAGCTCTCCATTAGTGTGTAATGTACTGTGGTCCTCACAGTAACAGCAGCTCTCCATTAGTGTGTAATGCACTGTGGTCCTCACAGTAACAGCAGCTCTCCATTAGTGTGTAATTCGCTGTGGTCCCTCACAGTAACAGCAGCTCTCCATTAGTGTGTAATGTACTGTGGTCCTCACAGTAACAGCACCTCTCCATTAGTGTGTAATGCACTGTGGTCCTCACAGTAACAGCACCTCTCCATTAGTGTGTCATGCACTGTGGTCCTCACAGTAACAGCAGCTCTCCATTAGTGTGTTTCCAGGACAGGCCCGTACTGGCCACCGTTCCCCCCGCCGCATGCTTGGGAGTGCTCTCATATCTGTCATCTGAGATGGAATTTCATTGCCCCCACCCCCACCCCCACCTTGTTATCCCCCCCATTGTGTTGGGGTACCCTCCTGCCCTCAGCTTGAGTCTCTGCCACCTGGCCGTGATTCGGGGGGGGGTGGGGTCTCAGCGCCCCGTCTCATGCCCCACACCCCCCCCGACTGAAAGCCGCCTTTGTGTATTGCAGCATGTCGTGTACATGCTGGACGCGTGCGGTGCAGTTACAGGCATGCCAGGGTGTACATGCTGGGCGCGTGCGGTGCAGTTACAGGCATGCCAGGGTGTACATGCTGGACGCGTGCAGCGCAGTTACAGGCATGCCAGGGTGTACATGCTGGACGCGTGCGGGGTGCAGTTACAGGCATGCCAGGGTGTACATGCTGGGCGCGTGCAGCGCAGTTACAGGCATGCCAGGGTGTACATGCTGGGCGCGTTGCAGCGCAGTTACAGGCATGCCAGGGTGTACATGCTGGGCGCGTGCAGCGCAGTTACAGGCATGCCAGGGTGTACATGCTGGGCGCGTGCAGCGCAGTTACAGGCATGCCAGGGTGTACATGCTGGACGCGTGCGGTGCAGTTACAGGCATGCCAGGGTGTACATGCTGGACGCGTGCGGTGCAGTTACAGGCATGCCAGGGTGTACATGCTGGACGCGTGCGGTGCAGTTACAGGCATGCCAGGGTGTACATGCTGGACGGGTGCGGTGCAGTTACAGGCATGCCAGGGTGTACATGCTGGACGCGTGCGGTGCAGTTACAGGCAGCCAGGGTGTACATGCTGGGCGCGTGCAGCGCAGTTACAGGCATGCCAGGGTGTACATGCTGGACGCGTGCAGCGCAGTTACAGGCATGCCAGGGTGTACATGCTGGACGCGTGCGGTGCAGTTACAGGCATGCCAGGGTGTACATGCTGGACGTGTGCGGCGCAGTTACAGGCATGCCAGGGGTGTACACGCTGGACGTGTGCAGCGCAGTTACAGGCATGCCAGGGGTGTACATGCTGGACGCGTGCGGTGCAGTTACAGGCATGCCAGGGTGTACATGCTGGGCGCGTGCAGCGCAGTTACAGGCATGCCAGGGTGTACATGCTGGACGCGTGCGGTGCAGTTACAGGCATGCCAGGGTGTACATGCTGGGCGCGTGCGGTGCAGTTACAGGCATGCCAGGGTGTACATGCTGGACGCGTGCAGCGCAGTTACAGGCATGCCAGGGTGTACATGCTGGGCGCGTGCGGTGCAGTTACAGGCATGCCAGGGTGTACATGCTGGGCGCGTGCAGCGCAGTTACAGGCATGCCAGGGTGTACATGCTGGACGCGTGCGGTGCAGTTACAGGCATGCCAGGGTGTACATGCTGGGCGCGTGCAGCGCAGTTACAGGCATGCCAGGGTGTACATGCTGGACGCGTGCGGTGCAGTTACAGGCATGCCAGGGTGTACATGCTGGGCGCGTGCAGCGCAGTTACAGGCATGCCAGGGTGTACATGCTGGGCGCGTGCAGCGCAGTTACAGGCATGCCAGGGTGTACATGCTGGACGCGTGCAGCGCAGTTACAGGCATGCCAGGGTGTACATGCTGGACGCGTGCAGCGCAGTTACAGGCATGCCAGGGTGTACATGCTGGACGCGTGCAGCGCAGTTACAGGCATGCCAGGGTGTACATGCTGGGACGCGTGCAGCGCAGTTACAGGCATGCCAGGGTGTACATGCTGGGCGCGTGCAGCGCAGTTACAGGCATGCCCAGGGTGTACATGCTGGGCGCGTGCAGCGCAGTTACAGGCATGCCAGGGTGTACATGCTGGACGCGTGCAGCGCAGTTACAGGCATGCCAGGGTGTACATGCTGGACGCGTGCAGCGCAGTTACAGGCATGCCAGGGTGTACACGCTGGACGCGTGCAGCGCAGTTACAGGCATGCCAGGGTGTATTGTTAGGAGCCGCCAGGGGAGCCAGGCCGCGCTAAAAGCTCAGAGCGTAGAGCGGAGCAGCATTCTCAGCTGTTGGCAGCGGGTGGCGGGTGGCTCGCGGCCTTGGCGTACCGTGGCTGCCACTCCTCCTCTCGCTCGCTTATGGGGCTCAGAGGTGGGGGGGTTATTGGATTCCCACTCCACTTAAACTCCTACTCCGCACCGGTCCCCCCCTCATGGTCTGATTCGCAGGCGAAACGAAAACGAAAAGAAAGCTGAAAAAACACAAGATGTGGAAATAAAATAACTGGAGGGGAAAACCCTAGCCGTTTTAAAAAGTGAAAAAACACTTCAGCTGCATGTGTGTTTTTTAATCTTTTATTTATGCTTCTGTAGATGAAAGAAAGCACAGAACATGAATGTTCGTATTCTTCACCACAAAAAAGAAAGATCATATTTAGGTAGAGTGTGACATTTACACACAATATCTGCCGTGACCTGTTACAACTCCATATTGGGAGAAGCAGGTGTCTCATGTTATTTACTTAACTGTAGTCAGTTCACAGCGGTTGTCACAAGAATGTGAACACATTTTTTAAAGAAAATAAATAAATACATTTTCCCTCCAAGTCACATCAGCCTAAGGACAGAACAGGTTGCTTTACTCGCTGGTAACAGTGTGTGGATGTGTGCAATTCATCAAAAAACCAACAGACAGGAATCACAGAGTACTCTCATGACTCTAAGTCCAACAACACTGACTTTAGCCTGCGCTGCTCTTGTTTGTTTCGCTGCAGCTTGTTCTAAAAAATTTGCTGCTCACCCTCCACCAGCCCAGCCTCCACCTGTTGTTTGGATCTGATTTCATGTGCTCCTGTTTAGTAGGGGAGATGTGTCGTGTTCTCGGTTTGATAGGTAGTGCATGCTGGTACATAGAGCAGATCCATTCAGTGCCAAACTAAAAAAATTATATATTCATTCATATATTCAATACGTGAGGAAGATTCAGATTAGTGTCAGATTCATGAGAGTGCTATTCTGTCAGAACTTTGATTGGCTTTATGAATGTCCATTGTGTATATGCCTTTTGCAAAATCTGCCGCATCAATTTTTCCCCCCATCGAGAATGCGGGTTGCAACGACATTAATCACCAGGAGCTGCAGAGTGCTTCTTATTTTCTTATTTTCATACTTTAAAAAATAAATCTCCAGGATGAGGACCGCCCGTCACATTTCTTCCTCGTGAGAGGCCTGGCCCTCGCTTCTTAGTGTTTAAGTCCACTTAGTGGCCGTCCAAGACCGAAGTTTCCACAAATACATTTAGAGCAGGCTGATGCCAGGTTCTGCGCTCAGTTAATTGAGTGTGAAGGCCAGGTTGGCTTGAGGTCTTCATGATGAAATTGACGCGCCATCGGCACCAGACCGTAGCGCCTCATTAGATCTGTGGAATGTGTTTGTGTATTCCTCACACTGACGACACCGCCACGCCGCACGTATCTGACGGTGCCGGCGCGCTGAGCGTACGTCACACTCGTTTCACAGGGGAAGGAAAGAGAAAGAAGGAAGCTTCCCGAATGGAACGATAGATAGCGTTGCGGTGGTTGGGACATCCGGAAAAGGCTTGAGCTGTTTGCATCTTTCTGGTGAAAACCATTCACACTTCCATGCCTCCACATTCCACTCGAGCACAACCCAGTCTTTATTAGTCTTTATTATTACGTTGGAGTGACAATATAAGAATCTATGTAATAACATTAGCACATCAATGAACAGCCTCAATAAGCTTGAGCTGAAAGGAACTAGGGTGCCCTGTTTTAAGGGCAGGAATGTGTCATTTTTAGATACAAATAAAAACAAACACAGATATGGTACATTTACTCAAATACAAACAGGCTTTAGCCCAAGAAACATTGTTATGGTGACATTATCCAATACTCCTGTGTCACGGTTATTTGCAGCCTTTGCTGTTTCGCCGTTTCATTTACTTTTTGCCGTCGTCGGGATGCTCTATCAGATTTTTTCCGCCTCCGTACGGGTGTTTGTATCTCGCCCGGCAATTATTCCCAACACCTGTATTGCATTTCCTGCCGGTTATAAATACCTCAGGACTTCCGCATTTCCTCACTTCGATATTGTCTTTGCTATGTTGAAAACGAAGTCGGTAAGGTATAGGAAATTCAGTCGCTGCATTTCTGGTTTGTATGAATAAGTTTCGTATGAAACGCAGCAAGTCCGATTAGATTGGTTTTCTCTTTTATTTCCAATCTTTCTCTTTATCCTTTATTCTTGTAACCTGTTATCTTTTGTGTTCAGCTCTTTCGCCACAAGAACTCTGGATAACAGGTTTTATTTTCTGTTCTTTTCCTTCACTCGTTTAATCGAGTTTTGTTTTGTTTCACCACCTCTTGTTACGTCTAATGATTTAGTGTGTGAGGTTCTTTTGTTAGTTATTCTCGCTGTTTATCGAGATCGCCTCAGTTTTTGGAGGTTGCTTTGTTTTGCCTTGTGCTAGGGAAGTTTTGCTCCCGATCCTGTGTTATCTCCGTCCTGGTGCGGCTACTTCCGCGTTTGTGGCGTATCTTTCTAGATACGCTTTTAGAAATCCTTATCGGTCACGTTTGGTTCTCCGAACCTTACACTCCCCCTTACATCCTGATTATATCAGTGCACAAGTATCACTCTGTTTCAATAGTCCTGATTATAGCAGTGCACAACCATCGCTCTGTTCCAATAGTCCTGATTATAGCAGTGCTCAACCATCGCTCTGTTCCAATAGTCCTGATTATAGCACTGCTCAACCATCACTCTGTTCCAATAGTCCTGATTATAGCAGTGCTCAACCATCGCTCTGTTCCAATAGTCCTGATTATAGCAGTGCTCAACCATCGCTCTGTTCCAATAGTCCTGATTATAGCAGTGCACAACCATCGCTCTGTTCCAATAGTCCTGATTGTAGCACTGCTCAACCATCGCTCTGTCCTTTTCTCTGTCTGCTGGCAGAGAACACCTGATAGTATGGAACACTGTCACTCCCCCATCCAATCAGATTACGGAACACTGTCACTCCCCCATCCAATCAGATTACGGAACACTGTCACTCCCCCTTCCAATCAGATTACGGAACACTGTCACTCCCCCATCCAATCAGATTACGGAACAGTGTCACTCCCCCTTCCAATCAGATTACAGAACAGTGTCACTCCCCCTTCCAATCAGATTACGGAACAGTGTCACTCCCCCATCCAATCAGATTACGGAACAGTGTCACTCCCCCTTCCAATCAGATTACAAAACAGTGTCACTCCCCCCTTCCAATCAGATTACGGAACAGTGTCACTCCCCCATCCAATCAGATTACGGAACAGTGTCACTCCCCCATCCAATCAGATTACGGAACAGTGTCACTCCCCCTTCCAATCAGATTACGGAACAGTGTCACTCCCCCATCCAATCAGATTACGGAACAGTGTCACTCCCCCATCCAATCAGATTACGGAACACGTTACGGTTTTCTCTTTTATTTCCAATCTTTCTCTTTATCCTTTATTCTTGTAACCTGTTATCTTTTGTGTTCAGCTCTTTCGCCACAAGAACTCTGGATAACAGGTTTTATTTTCTGTTCTTTTCCTTCACTCGTTTAATCGAGTTTTGTTTTGTTTCACCACCTCTTGTTACGTCTAATGATTTAGTGTGTGAGGTTCTTTTGTTAGTTATTCTCGCTGTTTATCGAGATCGCCTCAGTTTTTGGAGGTTGCTTTGTTTTGCCTTGTGCTAGGGAAGTTTTGCTCCCGATCCTGTGTTATCTCCGTCCTGGTGCGGCTACTTCCGCGTTTGTGGCGTATCTTTCTAGATACGCTTTTAGAAATCCTTATCGGTCACGTTTGGTTCTCCGAACCTTACACTCCCCCTTACATCCTGATTATATCAGTGCACAAGTATCACTCTGTTTCAATAGTCCTGATTATAGCAGTGCACAACCATCGCTCTGTTCCAATAGTCCTGATTATAGCAGTGCTCAACCATCGCTCTGTTCCAATAGTCCTGATTATAGCACTGCTCAACCATCACTCTGTTCCAATAGTCCTGATTATAGCAGTGCTCAACCATCGCTCTGTTCCAATAGTCCTGATTATAGCAGTGCTCAACCATCGCTCTGTTCCAATAGTCCTGATTATAGCAGTGCACAACCATCGCTCTGTTCCAATAGTCCTGATTGTAGCACTGCTCAACCATCGCTCTGTCCTTTTCTCTGTCTGCTGGCAGAGAACACCTGATAGTATGGAACACTGTCACTCCCCCATCCAATCAGATTACGGAACACTGTCACTCCCCCATCCAATCAGATTACGGAACACTGTCACTCCCCCTTCCAATCAGATTACGGAACACTGTCACTCCCCCCATCCAATCAGATTACGGAACAGTGTCACTCCCCCTTCCAATCAGATTACAGAACAGTGTCACTCCCCCTTCCAATCAGATTACGGAACAGTGTCACTCCCCCATCCAATCAGATTACGGAACAGTGTCACTCCCCCCTTCCAATCAGATTACAAAACAGTGTCACTCCCCCTTCCAATCAGATTACGGAACAGTGTCACTCCCCCATCCAATCAGATTACGGAACAGTGTCACTCCCCCATCCAATCAGATTACGGAACAGTGTCACTCCCCCTTCCAATCAGATTACGGAACAGTGTCACTCCCCCCATCCAATCAGATTACGGAACAGTGTCACTCCCCCTTCCAATCAGATTACAGAACAGTGTCACTCCCCCTTCCAATCAGATTACGGAACAGTGTCACTCCCCCATCCAATCAGATTACGGAACAGTGTCACTCCCCCTTCCAATCAGATTACAGAACAGTGTCACTCCCCCTTCCAATCAGATTACAGAACAGTGTCACTCCCCCTTCCAATCAGATTATGGAACACTGTCACCCCCCCTGTCCAATCGGATTATCAATAGGTTCCACTTTCCGCAGATAATGCCATAACAGAGTCCCCTTCTCTCTCTGCCATGTTGAGTGCAAGCCATCAAAGCACATCTGGGGACACTGTCTGATAACAGACTCCAGTTTGAAGATAACAGTTTGTGTTGAGTTTTTCCCCAGGTGAGATGCTTTGCATAGGAGGAAGAGATTGGGAACACAAAGAGCAAGTACACAGACTTCCTGTGGCCCTTGAACAGGCCTGAATCAAAAGATGGATTTCAAATACTTCAGCTTGGCAGATGCTGGTAAAAGTTCCTGCTGATAGCTGAGAATATTTTCAACAAAATATTTCAAAGTAGAATCATAAGAGAACATTTTTCTTCTGAATACTGGCGAAAGTAGATGTTTCTTTACACATGTCGATAATCTTTAACTGGTGTCTAAAGCAGGGGTTCCCACATGCGACTAGGGACCCCTGTGTGTTTCAGTCCAATCATAGACCCTGAATTATAATAAGCTGTTAATTGTCCTGAATTAGACACTTTTAATGAGGGGTGATTTCGGAATACCATATTGTGTCAATAAATGCTATGAATGCCATAAAGAATAAAAGTCTCATGTTCACATCCCAAGGCTTTTAATCAGCCAGATCAACACATATTTTCACTTTCTGTATTGTACTATAGCAGTGTTCCCCAACCCTGCTCCTGCAGATCTACCATCCTGTAGGTTTTCATTTCAAACCTAATTTGGCAACACCTGATTTTACTAATTAGCAGCTCAACTAGATCTCTAGCTATTGAATGAGGTGTGGAGTGAAAACCTACAGAAAATCTTCAGAAACAGGGTTGGGGACCACTGTGGTATATGGTACACCATTGGCACTCCCTAAAAACTTGGTATTTCACCCGGATGGGTGTGGTTTTGCAGGATGTAGCGAGCTCCGTGACCGTCTCAGCCCGTGCTCTGAGTGCGCGTTTGTTTTCCACAATGGAGGGTGTTACATTAGTTTTGTACAAATAATGTAGGTTACTACTTTGAATTTGCACTATCCAGTTATGCTAACATTAGAATGTCATAACATGTGCCCCATATCATGTGCCATGAAAATATTGGATGAAATTTACTGGCTAGCTAATGTTAGCTAACTGTTAACAAGCTAACTTTACGTTAACAGGTTTCCTTTCTAAACAAGCCACAGGTGGGGAGCGCTTGGTAACATTTGCCCCATGGAGCTATAAAAAATGTCACCCTAGTCTTGTTAATGTTAAATTGGTTAACCCTAACGTTAAATTATATAACCCTAACGTCACCAGTTGTGATTCGCACCTTATCATTAGCTGTTCAATTTACAATCGGCGGCAGGGAAGTCTAGTCATGGTTGCAGTACAAGGAGCAAAAATCTAAGTGTATCTTTGTAAATCGATGATCACAAAAAAATAAAAAATCATCTGTTTGAAGTTACAAAGGCGTGAGGTCGCCTGTAGGTTTAATCTGGGTTAGATTAGGTTAATAAACAACTTTTTATGTTACGGTTTTGCTGGCTTGTCCAAAAAGTGGCGAGATGACCCAATGCGAGCCGACGAGAACACGCATCAGGCACACGACACTGTGTGTGACGCAGGACGTAAGGCACCGCCCCCGGGTCAAATACCAAGACTTTAGGGAGTCCCGTAAACCATTCCTTTCCAAAGAGGCCCCATTTTTTTATTTATTATAGACTGAGAGCTGAGTGGGGTCCTATTTAATGTACTTATACCTATTTATTTATAAGTTTGGATATCTAATCATGTTAGGATTCTGAGTCTCGTCTGTTTGCATTTGTTATTTCTGTTCCTTGTTGTTTATTATTTTTCATTATTATTGTTAATTATTGTATTAATGTATTTCTCTGTACTCACGTTTATTATTTATTAGTGTAGTTACTTTCGTGTTTGTTTACGTGTTCACTGTTACATTCCATATTCCAGTTTCTGTTCACGTATTTGCATTTATGTCACTCCCCGGTCTTCGTCTCACTTTTCGAGAGCCTTCGGGTGTTTTCGGTCCTCTCTGTATTTCCCCTGACTAACTAGTCTTCCCACTTATTGTTTATACTACTAATTAAAGGTTGTATCAGCGATTTTGGGTGGAAACATAAATGATCACATTCATCTGATTTTTCCTCACGATCCGCTAGCTGCCCGCCCCATAAGCAGGCCATCAAAAAACCGCGTCTCTGTAGGCAGCCTATGCTCCGAGATCGTACACAAAAACAATGGTACTACCAACTACTCAAAACCAAAATAAACAGTATTCCAACCAATCACAATGATCTGCACAAATGTGACGTCACTTCTGAAGCGAAATCCCAAACAAACATACTTATGAATAATTATGTTATGTTTTAAAAAATAGTGTTCAAGCATCCAGAATTATAACCACGTTAATAACGTTTGTAAGAAACCAAACCGTTTGTAAATCCGTCAAGATTTCAGCGAGATAAGAGTATTAGCGTTTGTGCAGATCATTGTGATTGGTTGGAATACTGTTTATTTTGGTTTTGAGTAGTTGGTAGTACCATTGTTTTTGTGTACGATCTCGGAGCATAGGCTGCCTACAGAGACGCGTTTTTTTGACGGCCTGCTTATGGGGCGGGCAGCTAGCGGATCGTGAGGAAAAATCAGATGAATGTGATCATTTATGTTTCCACCCAAAATCGCTGATACAACCTTTAACACTAACAACTACTAACAGCTTAGTTTAGGCCTTTTACTAACAGCTTAGTTTAGGCCTTTTACTAACAGCTTAGTTTAGGCCTTTTACTAACAGCTTAGTTTAGGGCTTTTACTAACAGCTTAGTTTAGGCCTTTTACTAACAGCTTAGTTTAGGCCTTTTACTAACAGCTTAGTTTAGGTCTTTTACTAACAGCTTAGTTTAGGCCTTTTACTAACAGCTTAGTTTAGGCCTTTTACTAACAGCTTAGTTTAGGGCTTTTACTAACAGCTTAGTTTAGGTCTTTTACTAACAGCTTAGTTTAGGCCTTTTACTAACAGCTTAGTTTAGGTCTTTTACTAACAGCTTAGTTTAGGCCTTTTACTAACAGCTTAGTTTAGGTCTTTTACTAACAGCTTAGTTTAGGCCTTTTACTAACAGCTTAGTTTAGGTCTTTTACTAACAGCTTAGTTTAGGTCTTTTACTAACAGCTGAGTATAGGTCTTTCACTAATCCACAAATTACTAACGCTTCCTTGGTTTAGCTGTCACTCGTTTCCTGCAATTCTATCTTTCAATTATCTACTTTACGCTTCCTCTTTACTACTGATATCTTACGTCCGCTATCCACTAACTCTCTTAACGTATGCACGTGTCTTCAACACTCCCGGTCATGTCTTGTCTATTCGTTTGCATGCTTAGTCCAGTCCGAGTCTTCCGTGTTTCCCTCATTATTTTATCATTGTTCCCCTCATTGTATCATTGTCTGCACCTGTGAGTCTTCCCTGTTACTCCTCCAAATCGCACCTGATTTCCCTTGAGTTGAGTGTTCCCCATCTATATATACCCTTCAGTCTCACTTGTTCCTTGTCAGAACGTTGATCGATATTCCCAGTGCCTACGCCTATCTAAGCCTGTGTATATTCGTGAAATCCGAGACACCCTTCCGTTTGATTCCGAGTTTTTGCCTGCCGATTTAGTTTGTTTGCCTTTCTGCTTTTCTGGATTATTTGACCTTTGCTTTCGTTTTTTTTTACTACACCTCTGCCTACCCCCCCCCCCCACCCCCCTTGTACCTTCGCCTATCTGATTTCCTGGTTTTGATCTTTTGGACTGTTTTTGATTATTCTTTTGGATTTTGATTTTGTCTCGTGTGGATTCTGATTACCTGGCTTTTTGATTTGGACTGGAATAAACAACGTTTTTTTGCCTTATCCTGGTCTGCGCTTGGGACTCTGAGTTTGGGGCGTAACAAATCACTGATCACCAAGTAGCCTACTCTCTGTTCTGGACTCTGGGAATCAGGACTTTTCACACTTTTCTCATCCAGGGGCCCCATCATAAGTCACAAAGGGTTAAGGTATTTTTAAAAAGGTTTTATATTTTGAAATACGTTCCCAAATATATATACAGCCATTGCATATCAATCTGGTCAGGGACCCCCCTACAGTACCTTCAAAAAACCCCCAGAGTTCTGTGGAACCCCTGTTGAAAACCCAGGTGGGAAAGCGATAGTTTGATGGCTTTCACCTTGAGCCGTGATCAATTTGTGAGCGCGCAGATGAGCTAATCTAATGAGTTAAAAGTATTTCTAGCACATAATGTATGGAAAATAGTTGCATTAAAGGTTTTTCTATAGAGAGGGGTGTCTTTCAAAATAACAATGCCCCTGCCCACAGAGCACACATTCTCACCCACTGGTTCCATTTGTCATGTCATTTTCAGTCACCAGATCTGAATCTAGTAAATTATTTATGCATATTCTGGAAAGACACATGAGATGGAGGTTTCCCTTTCTACTCAAGCGTGGGAGTTCATTTACCTTCTCACTGAAGAGTGCTGTCATTTCCTTTGTTTGTCTTTAGATCATCCTCTACAGAGCCAGCCTATCAGAATAGGGCTGAGGCATTATCCTCTACAGAGCCAGCCTATCAGAATAGGGCTGAGGCATTATCCTCTACAGAGCCAGCCTATCAGAATAGGGCTGAGACATCATCCTCTACAGAACCAGCCTATCAGAATAGGGCTGAGACATCATCCTCTACAGAACCAGCCTATCAGAATAGAGCTGAGACATCATCCTCTACAGAACCAGCCTATCAGAATAGGGCTGAGACATCATCCTCTACAGAGCCAGCCTATCAGAATAGGGCTGAGGCATCATCCTCTACAGAACCAGCCTATCAGAATAGGGCTGAGACATCATCCACTACAGAGCCAGCCTATCAGAATAGGGCTGAGGCATTATCCTCTACAGAACCAGCCTATCAGAATAGGGCTGAGACATCAACCTCTACAGAACCAGCCTATCAGAATAGAGCTGAGGCATTATCCTCTACAGAGCCAGCCTATCATAATAGGGCTGAGACATCATCCTCTACAGAACCAGCCTATCAGAATAGAGCTGAGGCATTATCCTCTACAGAACCAGCCTATCAGAATAGGGCTGAGACATCATCCTCTACAGAACCAGCCTATCAGAATAGGGCTGAGACATCATCCTCTACAGAACCAGCCTATCAGAATAGAGCTGAGACATCATCCTCTACAGAACCAGCCTATCAGAATAGGGCTGAGACATCATCCTCTACAGAGCCAGCCTATCAGAATAGGGCTGAGGCATCATCCTCTACAGAACCAGCCTATCAGAATAGGGCTGAGACATCATCCTCTACAGAGCCAGCCTATCAGAATAGAGCTGAGGCATTATCCTCTACAGAGCCAGCCTATCAGAATAGGGCTGAGACATCATCCTCTACAGAACCAGCCTATCAGAATAGAGCTGAGGCATTATCCTCTACAGAACCAGCCTATCAGAATAGAGCTGAGATATCATCCTCTACAGAACCAGCCTATCAGAATAGAGCTGAGACATCATCCTCTACAGAACCAGCCTATCTGAATAGGGCTGAGACATCATCCTCTACAGAACCAGCCTATCAGAATAGAGCTGAGGCATTATCCTCTACAGAGCCAGCCTATCAGAATAGGGCTGAGACATCATCCTCTACAGAACCAGCCTATCAGAATAGAGCTGAGGCATTATCCTCTACAGAACCAGCCTATCAGAATAGAGCTGAGACATCATCCTCTACAGAACCAGCCTATCAGAATAGAGCTGAGACATCATCCTCTACAGAACCAGCCTATCAGAATAGAGCTGAGGCATTATCCTCTACAGAACCAGCCTATCAGAATAGAGCTGAGACATCATCCTCTACAGAACCAGCCTATCAGAATAGGGCTGAGACATCATCCTCTACAGAGCCAGCCTATCAGAATAGGGCTGAGACATCATCCTCTACAGAACCAGTCTATCAGAATAGAGCTGAGGCATCATCCTCTACAGAACCAGCCTATCAGAATAGAGCTGAGGCATTATCCTCTACAGAACCAGCCTATGAGAATAGGGCTGAGACATCAACCTCTACAGAACCAGCCTATCAGAATAGAGCTGAGGCATTATCCTCTACAGAACCAGCCTATCAGAATAGAGCTGGGGCATTATCCTCTACAGAACCAGCCTATCAGAATAGAGCTGAGGCATTATCCTCTACAGAACCAGCCTATCCGAATAGGGCTGAGACATCATCCTCTACAGAACCAGCCTATCAGAATAGAGCTGAGGCATTATCCTCTACAGAACCAGCCTATTATAATAGGGCTGAGACATCATCCTCTACAGAGCCAGCCTATCATAGTAGGGCTGAGACATCATCCTCTACAGAACCAGCCTATCAGAATAGAGCTGAGACATCATCCTCTACAGAGCCAGCCTATCATAATAGGGCTGAGACACCATCCTCTACAGAACCAGCCTATCAGAATAGAGCTGAGGCATTATCCTCTACAGAACCAACCTATCCGAATAGAGCTGAGGCATCATCCTCTACAGAACCAGCCTATCAGAATAGAGCTGAGACATCATCCTCTACAGAACCAGCCTATCAGAATATAGCTGAGACATCATCCTCTACAGAACCAGCCTATCAGAATAGAGCTGAGACATCATCCTCTACAGAGCCAGCCTATCATAATAGGGCTGAGACATCATCCTCTACAGAACCAGCCTATCAGAATAGAGCTGAGGCATTATCCTCTACAGAACCAGCCTATCCGAATAGAGCTGAGGCATCATCCTCTACAGAACCAGCCTATCAGAATAGAGCTGAGACATCATCCTCTACAGAACCAGCCTATCAGAATATAGCTGAGACATCATCCTCTACAGAACCAGCCTATCAGAATAGAGCTGAGACATCATCCTCTACAGAACCAGCCTATCCGAATAGAGCTGAGGCATCATCCTCTACAGAACCAGCCTATCAGAATAGAGCTGAGACATCATCCTCTACAGAACCAGCCTATCAGAATAGGGCTGAAGCCAGTAAGCCTCTCACGCTCTGAATGCAGCTTATTGATGTCTCTCTCTGCTACAATATTTCTATTCCAATCATGTGCTGAAAATGAGTCACTGGCCCTTCACATTTAAATCAGGTCATTTTCATTATGAGAAAATTGGGTGTGATGGGAAAGTCTGGCAAACTCCCTCAGTAACAGAAAAGATTTCCATTCCAATCTGCTGTAGATTAGACACTGGCCTTCACACCGTTTCCATTCAGAGAAAATTGGGTGTGATGGGCACGTTTTAGACTCTCCAACAAATAAGTGTTAATCGTATAGTAGGTGTTAATGATACCATCGGTGTGAATTCACACGCAAGGGTCATCAGTCAGGGAAGAAATACCAGGACCAACACCAACAGCGCCAGAGCTGGAGAAAACACGATATCACACCTTATAATGAGTTTACTCCCAACCCTCCCTGGATGTGTCACATCTAATTTAGTTTTTTTTGTCTCTTTTTCTTTGAATCTCCAGTTTTAACCGACACACTCATAAAATGGCCTCAGTTTTTGTGAGTGGATTCCTGGTGTCCACTGAGTTGTGACACACTGTGAGCTGCGACACACTATTTTACTCTAAAGCAACTTTAAAGTGGCATTTCATTACTAAGGCCACACAGCGTAAAATGAAAAGCTCCGTGCCCGTCGGTAATTACCTTCCCAAACGCTGTCCCTGGCACCGCAAGTGCCTGTATTGTTTTTGTCTTTAATGCACCAGCAAGGCAGGAGAGTGAAAAGAACACAAGCTTGCTTTAGCCAGAAGTATAATTAGAAAGCTCTGAGTATAGCCCCCCCCCCCCCACCCCCACCCTTGTGCAAATACATACAATCAGGCCTGCAGTAAAGCTGGAGTTTTAACAGTTGTTCACAGTTGGCTGTGATTAAACAGCCAGGCTGTGGGTTAAAGGAGCCCCCAGGCTGGGGTAATAGAGCCCCCAGGCTGGGGTAATAGAGCCCCCACACTTTGGAGCGAGCACGTCGGTGCTGAGGAGTTGGGTCTTGACACCACCCTGTCAAAATCCAGCTAGCAGGTGTCGGGACAGACAGCGTCCTGTCTTTGCTTGTATTTATTTATTCTCCGGAGAAGAACGTAGCTGTGTACTTACACTCCTCACTGCAATACCACCCAGGGCCCAGAGGATCATGGGAACTCTGTCACCTAAAGCAGGGGTTCTCAATCCTGGTCCTGGGGGACCCCTGTGTATGCTGGCTTTCGTTGCAACCGCAGTTGCAATCCCAGAATTTTAACAAGCTGTTAATTTTTCTTAATTAGGTGCTTGTCATGTTTGGAGGAATTATTCACCCTCTTAAGCCACATTATATCAGAAATAGCTATGCATGCCATGTAGAATAAACTCCCCATGTTCACATTGTGCTATATTATTTAAAAAAGATAAGAAAATTATTTAACAGATCCATTTAAAGACTGATTTGAATCAATAGGCTCCTAATTGGTGAAAGTGTGGACACATGGCCACTAAAATTAACCATTTCGTAGATAATGAAGAATTCAAACACAAAGCAAATGATAACGAGCCAAACCTGCATTGTCTTAAGCTTAAAGAAAAAATTGAGTTAAACACATGTGTTCAACAACCTAATTAGGAGCCTATTGATTCACTTCACTCTTTCATTTGAGTGAAAATACATTATTTTGTAACCTTTTCTTATGTAATTGTTGCAATATAGCACAATAAGCACAATGTGAACATGGGGAGTTTGTTCTACATGGCATGTATAGCTATTTCTGACATAATGTGTCTTAAGTGGGCGAATAATTCCTCCAAACATGAAAAGCACCTAATTAAGAAAAATTAACAGCTTGTTAAAATTCTGGGATTGCAACTGCGGTTGCAACGAAAACCAGCATACACAGGGGTCCCCCAGGACCAGGATTGAGAACCCCTGACCTAAAGAATAAAAGATCACTGCCTTTGTTGGGAATAAAAGTCTGTCAGAACACACTACTG
>CM056380.1:105959447-105982869 GCA_029718625.1 Synaphobranchus kaupii
CCGTGTCCTACCTGGGAATCGAACCTGTAACCTTTGGGTTATAAGCCCAGCTCATTATAATGCACTATAACCATTATGCTGCACTATAACCATTATACTGCACTATAACCATTATCCTATACGCCCCACTATACTGCACTATAACCATTATCCTATACGCCCCACTATACTGCACTATAACCATTATCCTATACGCCCCACTATACTGCACTATAACCATTATCCTATACGCCCCATTATACTGCACTATAACCATTATCCTATACGCCCCATTATACTGCACTATAACCATTATCCTATACGCCTCATTATACTGCACTATAACCACTATACTATACGCCCCACTATACTGCACTATAACCATTATCCTATACGCCCCACTATACTGCACTATAACCATTATCCTATACGCCCCATTATACTGCACTATAACCATTATCCTATACGCCCCACTATACTGCACTATAACCATTATCCCATACGCCCCATTATACTGCACTATAACCATTATCCTATACGCCCCACTATACTGCACTATAACCATTATCCTATACGCCCCATTATACTGCACTATAACCATTATCCCATACGCCCCACTATACTGCACTATAACCATTATCCTATATGCCCCATTATACTGCACTATAACCATTATCCTATACGCCCCACTATACTGCACTATAACCATTATCCTATACGCCCCACTATACTGCACTATAACCATTATCCCATACGCCCCATTATACTGCACTATAACCATTATCCTATACGCCCCACTATACTGCACTATAACCATTATCCTATACGACCCACTATACTGCACTATAACCATTATCCTATACGCCCCATTATACTGCACTATAACCATTATCCCATACGCCCCATTATACTGCACTATAACCATTATCCTATACGCCCCACTATACTGCACTATAACCATTATCCTATACGCCCCATTATACTGCACTATAACCATTATCCCATACGCCCCATTATACTGCACTATAACCATTATCCTATACGCCCCATTATACTGCACTATAACCATTATCCCATACGCCCCATTATACTGCACTATAACCATTATACTATACGCCCCACTATACTGCACTATAACCATTATCCTATACGCCCCACTATACTGCACTATAACCATTATCCTATACGCCCCATTACACTGCACTATAACCATTATCCTATACGCCCCATTATACTGCACTATAACCATTATCCCATACGCCCCATTATACTGCACTATAACCATTATACTATACGCCCCACTATACTGCACTATAACCATTATCCTATACGCCCCACTATACTGCACTATAACCATTATCCCATACGCCCCATTATACTGCACTATAACCATTATCCTATACGCCCCACTATACTGCACTATAACCATTATCCTATACGACCCACTATACTGCACTATAACCATTATCCTATACGCCCCATTATACTGCACTATAACCATTATCCCATACGCCCCATTATACTGCACTATAACCATTATCCTATACGCCCCACTATACTGCACTATAACCATTATCCTATACGCCCCATTATACTGCACTATAACCATTATCCTATACGCCCCACTATACTGCACTATAACCATTATCCTATACGCCCCACTATACTGCACTATAACCACTATCCTATACGCCCCATTATACTGCACTATAACCATTATACTATACGCCCCATTATACTGCACTATAACCATTATCCTATACGCCCCACTATACTGCACTATAACCATTATACTATACGCCCCATTATACTGCACTATAACCATTATCCTATACGCCCCACTATACTGCACTATAACCATTATACTATACGCCCCACTATACTGCACTATAACCATTATCCTATACGCCCCACTATACTGCACTATAACCATTATCCTATACGCCCCACTATACTGCACTATAACCACTATCCTATACGCCCCACTATACTGCACTATAACCATTATCCTATACGCCCCACTATACTGCACTATAACCATTATACTATACGCCCCATTATACTGCACTATAACCATTATCCTATACGCCCCACTATACTGCACTATAACCATTATCCTATACGCCCCATTATACTGCACTATAACCACTATACTATACGCCCCACTATACTGCACTATAACCATTATCCTATACGCCCCACTATACTGCACTATAACCATTATACTATACGCCCCATTATACTGCACTATAACCATTATCCTATACGCCCCACTATACTGCACTATAACCATTATCCTATACGCCCCACTATACTGCACTATAACCATTATCCTATATGCCCCATTATACTGCACTATAACCATTATCCTATACGCCCCATTATACTGCACTATAACCATTATCCTATACGCCCCACTATACTGCACTATAACCATTATCCTATATGCCCCATTATACTGCACTATAACCATTATCCTATACGCCCCACTATACTGCACTATAACCATTATCCTATACGCCCCATTATACTGCACTATAACCATTATCCTATATGCCCCATTATACTGCACTATAACCATTATCCTATACGCCCCACTATACTGCACTATAACCATTATCCTATATGCCCCATTATACTGCACTATAACCATTATCCTATACGCCCCATTATACTGCACTATAACCATTATCCTATACGCCCCACTATACTGCACTATAACCATTATCCTATACGCCCCACTATACTGCACTATAACCATTATCCTATATGCCCCATTATACTGCACTATAACCATTATCCTATACGCCCCATTATACTGCACTATAACCATTATCCTATACGCCCCACTATACTGCACTATAACCATTATCCTATATGCCCCATTATACTGCACTATAACCACTATACTATACGCCCCACTATACTGCACTATAACCATTATCCTATACGCCCCACTATACTGCACTATAACCATTATACTATACGCCCCATTATACTGCACTATAACCATTATCCTATACGCCCCACTATACTGCACTATAACCATTATCCTATACGCCCCACTATACTGCACTATAACCATTATCCTATATGCCCCATTATACTGCACTATAACCATTATCCTATACGCCCCACTATACTGCACTATAACCATTATCCCATACGCCCCATTATACTGCACTATAACCATTATCCCATACGCCCCATTATACTGCACTATAACCATTATCCTATACGCCCCATTATACTGCACTATAACCATTATCCTATACGCCCCACTATACTGCACTATAACCATTATCCTATACGCCCCATTATACTGCACTATAACCATTATCCTATACGCCCCACTATACTGCACTATAACCATTATCCTATACGCCCCACTATACTGCACTATAACCATTATCCTATATGCCCCACTATACTGCACTATAACCATTATCCTATACGCCCCACTATACTGCACTATAACCATTATCCTATACGCCCCACTATACTGCACTATAACCATTATCCTATATGACCCACTATACTGCACTATAACCATTATCCTATACGCCCCATTATACTGCACTATAACCATTATCCTATACGCCCCACTATACTGCACTATAACCATTATCCTATACGCCCCACTATACTGCACTATAACCATTATCCTATACGCCCCACTATACTGCACTATAACCATTATCCTATACGCCCCATTATACTGCACTATAACCATTATCCTATACGCCCCACTATACTGCACTATAACCATTATCCTATACGCCCCATTATACTGCACTATAACCATTATACTATACGCCCCATTATACTGCACTATAACCATTATCCCATACGCCCCATTATACTGCACTATAACCATTATCCTATACGCCCCATTATACTGCACTATAACCATTATCCTATACGCCCCACTATACTGCACTATAACCATTATCCTATACGCCCCATTATACTGCACTATAACCACTATCCTATACGCCCCACTATACTGCACTATAACCATTATCCTATACGCCCCATTATACTGCACTATAACCATTATCCTATACGCCCCACTATACTGCACTATAACCATTATCCCATACGCCCCATTATACTGCACTATAACCATTATCCTATACGCCCCATTATACTGCACTATAACCACTATCCTATACGCCCCACTATACTGCACTATAACCATTATCCCATACGCCCCATTATACTGCACTATAACCATTATCCTATATGCCCCATTATACTGCACTATAACCATTATCCTATACGCCCCATTATACTGCACTATAACCATTATACTATACGCCCCATTATACTGCACTATAACCATTATCCTATACGCCCCATTATACTGCACTATAACCATTATACTATACGCCCCACTATACTGCACTATAACCATTATCCCATACGCCCCATTATACTGCACTATAACCATTATCCTATATGCCCCATTATACTGCACTATAACCATTATCCCATACGCCCCATTATACTGCACTATAACCATTATCCTATATGCCCCATTATACTGCACTATAACCATTATCCTATACGCCCCACTATACTGCACTATAACCATTATACTATACGCCCCACTATACTGCACTATAACCATTATCCTATACGCCCCATTATACTGCACTATAACCATTATCCTATATGACCCACTATACTGCACTATAACCATTATCCCATACGCCCCATTATACTGCACTATAACCATTATCCCATACGCCCCATTATACTGCACTATAACCATTATCCTATACGCCCCACTATACTGCACTATAACCATTATCCCATACGCCCCATTATACTGCACTATAACCATTATCCTATACGCCCCACTATACTGCACTATAACCATTATACTATACGCCCCATTATACTGCACTATAACCATTATCCCATACGCCCCATTACACTGCACTATAACCATTATCCCATACGCCCCATTATACTGCACTATAACCATTATCCTATATGCCCCATTATACTGCACTATAACCATTATCCTATACGCCCCATTATACTGCACTATAACCATTATCCTATACGCCCCATTATACTGCACTATAACCATTATCCTATACGCCCCATTATACTGCACTATAACCATTATCCTATATGCCCCATTATACTGCACTATAACCATTATCCTATACGCCCCATTATACTGCACTATAACCATTATCCTATATGACCCACTATACTGCACTATAACCATTATACTATACGCCCCATTATACTGCACTATAACCATTATCCTATACGCCCCATTATACTGCACTATAACCATTATCCTATACGCCCCATTATACTGCACTATAACCATTATCCCATACGCCCCATTATACTGCACTATAACCATTATCCTATACGCCCCACTATACTGCACTATAACCATTATACTATACGCCCCATTATACTGCACTATAACCATTATCCCATACGCCCCATTATACTGCACTATAACCATTATCCTATACGCCCCACTATACTGCACTATAACCATTATCCTATACGCCCCACTATACTGCACTATAACCATTATCCTATACGCCCCATTATACTGCACTATAACCATTATCCTATACGCCCCATTGTACTGCACTATAACCATTATACTATACGCCCCATTATACTGCACTATAACCATTATCCTATACGCCCCACTATACTGCACTATAACCATTATCCTATACGCCCCACTATACTGCACTATAACCATTATCCTATACGCCCCACTATACTGCACTATAACCATTATCCTATACGCCCCATTATACTGCACTATAACCATTATCCTATACGCCCCACTATACTGCACTATAACCATTATCCCATACGCCCCATTATACTGCACTATAACCATTATCCTATATGACCCACTATACTGCACTATAACCATTATACTATACGCCCCATTATACTGCACTATAACCATTATCCTATATGCCCCATTATACTGCACTATAACCACTATCCTATACGCCCCACTATACTGCACTATAACCATTATACTGCACTATAACCATTATCCTATACGCCCCACTATACTGCACTATAACCATTATCCTATATGCCCCACTATACTGCACTATAACCACTATCCTATACGCCCCACTATACTGCACTATAACCATTATACTGCACTATAACCATTATCCTATACGCCCCACTATACTGCACTATAACCATTATCCTATATGCCCCACTATACTGCACTATAACCACTATCCTATACGCCCCACTATACTGCACTATAACCATTATCCTATACGCCCCACTATACTGCACTATAACCATTATCCTATATGCCCCACTATACTGCACTATAACCACTATCCTATACGCCCCACTATACTGCACTATAACCATTATACTGCACTATAACCATTATCCTATACGCCCCACTATACTGCACTATAACCATTATCCTATATGCCCCATTATACTGCACTATAACCACTATCCTATACGCCCCACTATACTGCACTATAACCATTATACTGCACTATAACCATTATCCTATACGCCCCATTATACTGCACTATAACCATTATCCTATATGCCCCACTATACTGCACTATAACCATTATCCTATACGCCCCACTATACTGCACTATAACCATTATCCTATACGCCCCACTATACTGCACTATAACCATTATCCTATACGCCCCACTATACTGCACTATAACCATTATCCTATACGCCCCACACACACACAAACACACAGCCAATCAGGACAATGTACACTATAACCACACAAAAAACACACAGCCAATCAGGACAACGTACACTATAACCACAAAAAAAACACACACAGCCAATCAGGACAACATACACTATAACCATTATCCTATACGCCCACACACACACACACACAGCCAATCAGGACAACATACACTATAACCATTATCCTATACGCCCACACGCACACACACACACACAGCCAATCAGGACAACATACACTATAACCATTATCCTAAACGCCCACACGCACACAGCCAATTAGGACAACATACACTATAACCACAAAAAAACACACACACAGCCAATCAGGACAACATACACTATAACCATTATCCTATATGCCCACACGCACACAGACACACGCACATACACACACACAGCCAATCAGGACAACATACACTATAACCACAAAAAACACACACGCACAGCCAATCAGGACAACATACACTATAACCATTATCCTATACGCCCCACACACACACAGACATGCACACAAACACACACACACAGCCAATCAGGACAACATACACTATAACCATTATCCTATACGCCCCACACACACACAAACACACACAGCCAATCAGGACAACATACACTATAACCATTATCCTATACGCCCCACACACACACACACACACGCAAACAAACACACACAGCCAATCAGGACAACATACACTATAACCATTATCCCATACGCCCCACACACACACACACAGACACGCACACAAACACACACAGCCAATCAGGACAACAAGCATCCCCTCTCCTAGTACTATGATACAGACACAGAATCATACTTTAAGAGAACATTGTGTGTTCTGGTAATTGACTATTATTGTAGAGAAGCAGTGGGTTTGTTATATTTGACTGTGTTTGTATGTAACTAAGCGTCTGAGACAAAGCGTTTTCAGGAGTAATTAAGATGGAATGTATTAAGTGCCAAGACAGATCGGACCTGGACTGTACTCTCTCAGCAGGGAAACAATGTAAGCTTTCATAGAGAGAGAACAATTAAGTATTGTGCCGAGCTAGAGTCTCTTCTCTCCCTGTCCAGACCTGACCCCGGCTCCCATGAGATCACCGTGACTCAGGTTTCAATCACCAAGGGACAAAGGTAATCTCACGGCCATTTTGGTAATTAAGCCATATTTCACCTCTGTGGATGACAAGCACACTAAATAAGATGTCACAGACTGCTTTATTGACCGCAGAGGTGGGAAGAAATCTCAACGTATGTAGCAAAAACTTCCTAACACAAAAATAAGAGTTTTGATCATCATTTCTTCCAGCTGCCACTAGATGGCGATTCAGTAAAAGACAGCAGTTAGACAGAAGGCACTGAATGGAGAGCAGTTAGCCAGGTATGCTAATGACACACATTTTACACCAGCCATTAACTGCCAGACAGACACGATAATGTCAGCTCTAAAGCTCAAGTTACTGCGAGCATCTAACTGCTGCTGTTACACAGGCAGCATTCGCCAAAATGTATTTACCAAACTCTGATAGCTTATTATTTCATATTATTACATTACTTCATATTTCAACACTAAAGTATGCAAGCTTTGCAGAGTGTGCATGTCATGATTGGATCGACCTTTGCGTGACATAACATAAGAGTGTATGAATGTGCACAGATTGAGCTGGGCCTGACATAAGAGTGTATGAATGTGCACAGATTGAGCTGGGCCTGACATAAGAGTGTATGAATGTGCACAGATTGAGCTGGGCCTGACATAAGAGTGTATGAATGTGCACAGATTGAGCTGGGCCTGACATAAGAGTGTATGAATGTGGACAGATTGAGCTGGGCCTGACATAAGAGTGTATGAATGTGCCCAGATTGAGCTGGGCCTGACATAAGAGTGTATGAATGTGCACCGATTGAGCTGGGCCTGACATGAGTGTATGAATGTGCACAGATTGAGCTGGGCCTGACATAAGAGTGTATGAATGTGCAGATTGAGCTGGGCCTGACATAAGAGTGTATGAATGTGCAGATTGAGCTGGGCCTGACATAAGAGTGTATGAATGTGCAGATTGAGCTGGGCCTGACATAAGAGTGTATGAATGTGCACAGATTGAGCTGGGCCTGACATAAGAGTGTATGAATGTGCACAGATTGAGCTGGGCCTGACATAAGAGTGTATGAATGTGCACAGATTGAGCTGGGCCTGACATAAGAGTGTATGAATGTGCACAGATTGAGCTGGGCCTGACATAAGAGTGTATGAATGTGCACAGATTGAGCTGGGCCTGACATAAGAGTGTATGAATGTGCACAGATTGAGCTGGGCCTGACATAAGAGTGTATGAATGTGCCCAGATTGAGCTGGGCCTGACATAAGAGTGTATGAATGTGCACAGATTGAGCTGGGCCTGACATGAGTGTATGAATGTGCACAGATTGAGCTGGGCCTGACATAAGAGTGTATGAATGTGCAGATTGAGCTGGGCCTGACATAAGAGTGTATGAATGTGCAGATTGAGCTGGGCCTGACATAAGAGTGTATGAATGTGCAGATTGAGCTGGGCCTGACATAAGAGTGTATGAATGTGCACAGATTGAGCTGGGCCTGACATAAGAGTGTATGAATGTGCCCAGATTGAGCTGGGCCTGACATAAGAGTGTATGAATGTGCCCAGATTGAGCTGGGCCTGACATAAGAGTGTATGAATGTGCACAGATTGAGCTGGGCCTGACATAAGAGTGTATGAATGTGCCCAGATTGAGCAGGGCCTGACATAAGAGTGTATGAATGTGCAGATTGAGCTGGGCCTGACATAAGAGTGTATGAATGTGCACAGATTGAGCTGGGCCTGACATAAGAATGTGCAGATTGAGCTGGGCCTGACATAAGAATGTGCAGATTGGTGACAATGAGCACGGTGGCTTTATTTTCTATGACAGCATCATCATCAGAACGCAGATGTGCGCAGGAGGGGCGCGCATGAGTATGGTCAGCGTTTATACGGGGAGAACGTCACCGGTCCTCACCCGTTACACACCATTAGTTTTTACTGGCCTCTGGGCGGTCCGGCGGGGCCCATTCACATCCATCAATCACCTGTAGGGCTGCCATCCCCCTGGCACCCCTAACCTCCCGCGTCTGGCCTGACGTGTTCACTAAACCTGAATGATGACATCACCCATCCGGACAGCTCATGGAGCTATTTATACACTTATAATCTACATGCACACATATGCCAGCAAGATCACAATGGAGCTGTACTGATGATGTCATTCTGACATATAAGAGGAAACCAGGTCTGGCCATCAGAGCTGTACTGTCAAAGTGAACACAATCCCGAGGTCATAATGGCTAAATTAAAAAAATCTAAACTGAAAATTTTTTTGATTTTAAAGTCAGAACATGAATATTAATGGAAATAAATGCATCCCTCAATATCTTGCTCTGGCTACAACAGCATCGCAAATACGGTATAATATAATTTACATCTATATCTAAGCTCCAACATTAATTACGCACACACAGGGGAAACTGATTTTTTTTCTTTTTTTGGTGCAGGTGATTACCAGAATAGAAGTGTGGAAAGTACTCTTATGTTACGTTCCTCACATTTGGTAACATCAGAGCACGGCAATTTTTTCATAATGTCAAGGTGGCGTTCAGATGCTGTAAAGTTACTGTATGAAACACCAGGAAAGGAGTCTAAGATGGCTGACAGATTCTCTGCGCTTCAGAGCGTCTCACCTTCTCTGCACACACATGAAAGGACCTGGAAGCTGCGCTGTAAATCCACTCATTTCAGTGCCGTGTCAGGCCTGCAATAACACAGCACTCTTACATCAGCTGAGTCTGGCTTTTACAGCACAGAAGAACACAATGGAACACAACTGCTCTTGCAGTAAAACAGCGTTTAGAGGGGCAGTCAAACTGCTCTTGCAGTAAAACAGCGTTTAGAGGGGCAGGTGCTCAAAGGGAGAAAAGGAAAAAAAGCTCTTTTACCACTGTTATTTTACGCAATATATTTTACCAAAATTTTTAAAATACATTTTGGTAAAATATATTGCGTAAAACAACTGAGTGGTAAAAGAGCTTTTTTTCCTTTTCTCCCTTTGAGCACCTGCCCCTCTAAACGCTGTTTTACTGCAAGAGCAGTTTGACTGCCCCTCTAAACGCTGTTTTAATGCAAGAGCAGGAAATCAGCACCACATGTCAATCAGTCACCTTCCCTTACACAAAAATACATCACTTTCCCACGGAGATCCAATATATTGCTATTATAGATTTGTCTTCTTTTTCGTGACAATGGAAGGCTGATTACTACAATCTAGCTACACATGAAATACACTTTAATGTATTAAAAGAAGCGCTTAGTTGAAATGTTATATGTTAAATATTGTAATTATATGCATATGTAAATTTAAAATGTTGCATGTTAAATAATGAAATTATTATTGAGAAATACATACAAATATTGCCATAAATAACAATTATTTCCACTCTGTGTGATATATCTGAATATAGCAATGTATTTTTCAGAAGAAATTACAATATATCGAACAATTCATCAATTCAAACGTATTCAATGTATGAGTATTTTTAATAATATAATAATATATTTATTTTTCATATATATATATATATATATACGTATATATATATACACACGTGTACAATTTAAACTGATCTTAATACTGCATGTATGTTGGTTTGATAACCGTTTGCAGTGAAAAATGTTCAGTTAAATGGCTGAGTCGCTGTGTGGGACAGTTAAATGTTCAGTTAAATGGCCAAGTCGCTGTGTGGGACAGTTAAATGTTCAGTTAAATGGCCAGGTCACTGTGTGGGACAGTTAAATGTTCAGTTAAATGGCCAGGTCGCTGTGTGGGACAGTTAAATGTTCAGTTAAATGGCCAAGTCGCTGTGTGGGACAGTTAAATGTTCAGTTAAATGGCTGAGTCGCTGTGTGGGACAGTTAAATGTTCAGTTAAATGGCTGAGTCGCTGTGTGGGACAGTTAAATGTTCAGTTAAATGGCCAGGTCGCTGTGTGGGACAGTTAAATGTTCAGTTAAATGGCCAAGTCGCTGTGTGGGACAGTTAAATGTTCAGTTAAATGGCTGAGTCGCTGTGTGGGACAGTTAAATGTTCAGTTAAATGGCTGAGTCGCTGTGTGGGACAGTTAAATGTTCAGTTAAATGGCCAGGTTGCTGTGTGGGACAGTTAAATGTTCAGTTAAATGGCCAGGTCGCTGTGTGGGACAGTTAAATGTTCAGTTAAATGGCCAGGTTGCTGTGTGGGACAGTTAAATGTTCAGTTAAATGGCCAAGTCGCTGTGTGGGACAGTTAAATGTTCAGTTAAATGGCCGAGTCGCTGTGTGGGACAGTTAAATGTTCAGTTAAATGGCTGAGTCGCTGTGTGGGACAGTTAAATGTTCAGTTAAATGGCCAAGTCGCTGTGTGGGACAGTTAAATGTTCAGTTAAATGGCCGAGTCGCTGTGTGGGACAGTTAAATGTTCAGTTAAATGGCCGAGTCGCTGTGTGGGACAGTTAAATGTTCAGTTAAATGGCCGAGTCGCTGTGTGGGACAGTTAAATGTTCAGTTAAATGGCTGAGTCGCTGTGTGGGACAGTTAAATGTTCAGTTAAATGGCCGAGTCGCTGTGTGGGACAGTTAAATGTTCAGTTAAATGGCTGAGTCGCTGTGTGGGACAGTTAAATGTTCAGTTAAATGGCCGAGTCGCTGTGTGGGACAGTTAAATGTTCAGTTAAATGGCCAGGTCACTGTGTGGGACAGTTAAATGTTCAGTTAAATGGCCAAGTCGCTGTGTGGGACAGTTAAATGTTCAGTTAAATGGCCAAGTCGCTGTGTGGGACAGTTAAATGTTCAGTTAAATGGCCAGGTCGCTGTGTGGGACAGTTAAATGTTCAGTTAAATGGCCGAGTCGCTGTGTGGGACAGTTAAATGTTCAGTTAAATGGCTGAGTCGCTGTGTGGGACAGTTAAATGTTCAGTTAAATGGCTGAGTCGCTGTGTGGGACAGTTAAATGTTCAGTTAAATGGCTGAGTCGCTGTGTGGGACAGTTAAATGTTCAGTTAAATGGCCGAGTCGCTGTGTGGGACAGTTAAATGTTCAGTTAAATGGCTGAGTCGCTGTGTGGGACAGTTAAATGTTCAGTTAAATGGCCAAGTCGCTGTGTGGGACAGTTAAATGTTCAGTTAAATGGCTGAGTCGCAGTGTGGGACAGTTAAATGTTCAGTTAAATGGCTGAGTCGCTGTGTGGGACAGTTAAATGTTCAGTTAAATGGCTGAGTCGCTGTGTGGGACAGTTAAATGTTCAGTTAAATGGCTGAGTCGCTGTGTGGGACAGTTAAATGTTCAGTTAAATGGCCAAGTCGCTGTGTGGGACAGTTAAAAGTTCAGTTAAATGGCCGAGTCGCTGTGTGGGACAGTTAAAAGTTCAGTTAAATGGCCGAGTCGCTGTGTGGGACAGTTAAATGTTCAGTTAAATGGCTGAGTCGCTGTGTGGGACAGTTAAATGTTCAGTTAAATGGCTGAGTCGCTGTGTGGGACAGTTAAATGTTCAGTTAAATGGCCGAGTCGCTGTGTGGGACAGTTAAATGTTCAGTTAAATGGCTGAGTCGCTGTGTGGGACAGTTAAATGTTCAGTTAAATGGCCAAGTCGCTGTGTGGGACAGTTAAATGTTCAGTTAAATGGCTGAGTCGCAGTGTGGGACAGTTAAATGTTCAGTTAAATGGCTGAGTCGCTGTGTGGGACAGTTAAATGTTCAGTTAAATGGCCAAGTCGCTGTGTGGGACAGTTAAAAGTTCAGTTAAATGGCCGAGTCGCTGTGTGGGACAGTTAAATGTTCAGTTAAATGGCCGAGTCGCTGTGTGGGACAGTTAAATGTTCAGTTAAATGGCCGAGTCGCTGTGTGGGACAGTTAAATGTTCAGTTAAATGGCCGAGTCGCTGTGTGGGACAGTTAAATGTTCAGTTAAATGGCCGAGTCGCTGTGTGGGACAGTTAAATGTTCAGTTAAATGGCCGAGTCGCTGTGTGGGACAGTTAAATGTTCAGTTAAATGGCCGAGTCGCTGTGTGGGACAGTTAAAAGTTCAGTTAAATGGCCAAGTCGCTGTGTGGGACAGTTAAATGTTCAGTTAAATGGCCGAGTCGCTGTGTGGGACAGTTAAAAGTTCAGTTAAATGGCCAAGTCGCTGTGTGGGACAGTTAAATGTTCAGTTAAATGGCCAGGTCGCTGTGTGGGACAGTTAAATGTTCAGTTAAATGGCCGAGTCGCTGTGTGGGACAGTTAAATGTTCAGTTAAATGGCCGAGTCGCTGTGTGGGACAGTTAAATGTTCAGTTAAATGGCCGAGTCGCTGTGTGGGACAGTTAAATGTTCAGTTAAATGGCCGAGTCGCTGTGTGGGACAGTTAAATGTTCAGTTAAATGGCCGAGTCGCTGTGTGGGACAGTTAAATGTTCAGTTAAATGGCCGAGTCGCTGTGTGGGACAGTTAAAAGTTCAGTTAAATGGCCGAGTCGCTGTGTGGGACAGTTAAAAGTTCAGTTAAATGGCCGAGTCGCTGTGTGGGACAGTTAAAAGTTCAGTTAAATGGCCAAGTCGCTGTGTGGGACAGTTAAAAGTTCAGTTAAATGGCCAAGTCGCTGTGTGGGACAGGGGAAAGGAGGCGTTAGGGCAGCATAGCTTGCCTCCCGTACCGCATACAATACAGCACATATTCACATATTTTACTCTTACCTTTACTATCAGTCCAGGTCTATGATAGAGCATTTCCCGGTTTTATTAATCTGTCTCATATTGTTTTTGTGGTGATGTCTTTAACGCATTTGGAGCTTCCTGCACACGGTGGGTTCTTTTTTAGTCTGAGACTTAGAAGGAAGTTGTGGTTGCGATTAACGTCAGTAACATTAACTCAGTTTTCAAGCGTCTTGCCACATTGTCTTTGTAATCCCTAAAATACTCATGTTGCCTCCTCTTCTGAATAAGCAGTTACCCTTCATGCCTCAGTCATGCTAACAGGAAGTAAGATAAAGAGCTGAATTGTTTGATGGTTCTTGGTATTTTTTTATTTCAGTGGTATAACGAGCCCTGTGACCCTGTGGCCCTGTGGCTGTGGCTGTGGCCCCGTGGCCCTGTGTCCGTGGCCCTGTGGCTCTGGCCCTGTGGCTCTGTTGCTGTGGCCCTGTGGCTGTGGCTGTGGCCCTGTGGCCGCATTACCTGCCATTACACTGCAGGATTGGGCTCGATTTCAATTCAGTCAGTTCTGGAAATGAACTGAAATTCAATTCAATTCATGAATTCAGAAATGGCTCTTGGCCGCAGTTGGCCTTGGCACGGTCCGGATTCTGTACCGGACCGTGGGGACGACCCGTTCACTGACTTATCAGGAAGAGTCAGCCAGCAGCTCCCCACACTGTACTCCAGGGAGGAACCCAGATTAAAAACAGCACTAAAGCCGTCAGACATGCAGGATTTACCATGGTCACATTCTGTGTAGGCATGCTGACACTGTGTAAATACAGTGTAAATACAGTATGTCCAAACCATAAGGGAACCCAAAGACCTGTGATACACCATGGCGTAGGCTCCCCCCACATAAGGACATACTACCTTGAGGTGAGATCGAAGAGATTGAAGGTACGGATGATGTGTTAATTCACGCTGCGTAAACCCGTGAAACACGGGACCATCAGCCTAAAGACCTTGTAGACAAGATTAGCGTGTCTCAGTCCTGACCGTTTGCTCTGAATTTTTCCCTAAAACCCCCTAAACATCACACACAGTCAGAGAGCTAAAGTACACACCATCACACACAGCCAGAGAGCTAAAGTACACACCATCACACACACCCTAACCATCACACACAGTCAGAGAGCTAAAGTACACACCATCACACACAGTCAGCGAGCTAAAGTACACACCATCACACACAGTCAGCGAGCTAAAGTACACACCATCACAAACAGTCAGCGAGCTAAAGTACACACCATCACACACAGTCAGAAAGCGAAAGTACACACCATCACAAACAGTCAGCGAGCTAAAGTACACACCATCACACACAGTCAGTGAGCTAAAGTACCCTAACCATCACACACAGTCAGTGAGCTAAAGTACACACCATCACACAGTCAGCGAGCTAAAGTACACACCATCACACACAGTCAGCGAGCTAAAGTACACACCATCACAAACAGTCAGCGAGCTAAAGTACACACCATCACACACAGTCAGAAAGCGAAAGTACACACCATCACAAACAGTCAGCGAGCTAAAGTACACACCATCACACACAGTCAGTGAGCTAAAGTACCCTAACCATCACACACAGTCAGTGAGCTAAAGTACACACCATCACACAGTCAGCGAGCTAAAGTACACACCATCACACACAGTCAGCGAGCTAAAGTACACACCATCACAAACAGTCAGCGAGCTAAAGTACACACCATCACACACAGTCAGAAAGCGAAAGTACACACCATCACAAACAGTCAGCGAGCTAAAGTACACACCATCACACACAGTCAGTGAGCTAAAGTACCCTAACCATCACACACAGTCAGTGAGCTAAAGTACACACCATCACACAGTCAGCGAGCTAAAGTACAGAACATCACACACAGTCAGCAAGCTAAAGTACCCTAACCATCACACAGAGTCAGAGAGCTAAAGTACCCTAACCATCACACGCAGTCAGTGAGCTAAAGTACCCTAACCATCACACAGTCAGTGAGCTAAAGTACATACCATCACACACAGTCAGCGAGCGGAAGTACACACCATCACACACAGTCAGCGAGCTAAAGTACAGAACATCATCCACAGTCAGTGAGCTAAAGTACACACCATCACACAGTCAGAGAGCTAAAGTACACACCATCACACACAGTCAGCAAGCTAAAGTACCCTAACCATCACACACAGTCAGCGAGCTAAAGTACAGAACATCACACACAGTCAGCAAGTTAAAGTACCCTAACCATCACACACAGTCAGAGAGCTAAAGTACCCCAACCATCACACACAGTCAGCAAGCTAAAGTACACCCCATCACACACAGTCAGAGAGCTAAAGTACACCATCACACACAGTCAGTGAGCTAAAGTACAGAACATCACACACAGTCAGCGAGCAAAAGTACACCATCACCCACAGTCAGTGAGCTAAAGTACACACCATCACACAGTCAGAGAGCTAAAGTACATACCATCACACACAGTCAGAGAACTAAAGTACACACCATCACACACAGTCAGTGAGCTAAAGTACATACCATCACACACAGTCAGAGAACTAAAGTACACACCATCACACACAGTCAGTAAGCTAAAGTACACCATCACACACAGTCAGTGAGTTAAAGTACACACCATCACACACAGTCAGTGAGCTAAAGTACAGAACATCACACACAGTCAGCGAGCAAAAGTACACCATCACCCACAGTCAGTGAGCTAAAGTACACACCATCACACACAGTCAGTGAGCTAAAGTACATACCATCACACACAGTCAGAGAACTAAAGTACACACCATCACACACAGTCAGTAAGCTAAAGTACACCATCACACACAGTCAGTGAGCTAAAGTACACACCATCACACACAGTCAGTGAGCTAAAGTACATACCATCACACACAGTCAGAGAACTAAAGTACACACCATCACACACAGTCAGCAAGCTAAAGTACCCTAACCATCACACACAGAGAGCTAAAGTACCCTAACCATCACACACAGTCAGTGAGCTAAAGTACACACCATCACACACAGTCAGCGAGCTAAAGTACACACCATCACAAACAGTCAGCGAGCTAAAGTACACACCATCACACACAGTCAGAAAGCGAAAGTACACACCATCACAAACAGTCAGCGAGCTAAAGTACACACCATCACACACAGTCAGTGAGCTAAAGTACCCTAACCATCACACACAGTCAGTGAGCTAAAGTACACACCATCACACAGTCAGCGAGCTAAAGTACAGAACATCACACACAGTCAGCAAGCTAAAGTACGCTAACCATCACACAGAGTCAGAGAGCAAAAGTACCCTAACCATCACACGCAGTCAGTGAGCTAAAGTACCCTAACCATCACACAGTCAGTGAGCTAAAGTACATACCATCACACACAGTCAGCGAGCGGAAGTACACACCATCACACACAGTCAGCGAGCTAAAGTACAGAACATCATCCACAGTCAGTGAGCTAAAGTACACACCATCACACAGTCAGAGAGCTAAAGTACACACCATCACACACAGTCAGCAAGCTAAAGTACCCTAACCATCACACACAGTCAGCGAGCTAAAGTACAGAACATCACACACAGTCAGCAAGCTAAAGTACCCTAACCATCACACAGAGTCAGAGAACTAAAGTACACACCATCACACACACCCTAACCATCACACACAGTCAGAGAGCTAAAGTACCCCAACCATCACACACAGTCAGCAAGCTAAAGTACCCTAACCATCACACACAGTCAGAGAGCCAAAGTACCCTAACCATCACACACAGTCAGAGAGCTAAAGTACACCCCATCACACACAGTCAGAGAGCTAAAGTACACCATCACACACAGTCAGTGAGCTAAAGTACAGAACATCACACACAGTCAGCGAGCAAAAGTACACCATCACCCACAGTCAGTGAGCTAAAGTACACACCATCACACACAGTCAGTGAGCTAAAGTACATACCAGCACACAGTGAGAGAACTAAAGTACACACCATCACACACAGTCAGTAAGCTAAAGTACACCATCACACACAGTCAGTGAGCTAAAGTACACACCATCACACACAGTCAGTGAGCTAAAGTACATACCATCACACACAGTCAGAGAACTAAAGTACACACCGTCACACACAGTCAGCAAGCTAAAGTACCCTAACCATCACACACAGAGAGCTAAAGTACCCTAACCATCACACACAGTCAGTGAGCTAAAGTACACACCATCACACACAGTCAGTGAGCTAAAGTACACACCATCACACACAGTCAGCAAGCTAAAGTACCCTAACCATCACACACAGAGAGCTAAAGTACCCTAACCATCACACACAGTCAGTGAGCTAAAGTACACAACATCACACACAGTCAGTGAGCTAAAGTACACACCATCACACACAGTCAGAGAGCTAAGGTACACCCCATCACCCACAGTCAGAGAGCTAAAGTACACCATCACACACAGTCAGAGAGCTAAAGTACCCTAACCATCACACACAGTCAGAGAGCCAAAATACCCTAACCATCACACAGTCAGAGAGCTAAAGTACACCCCATCACACACAGTAAGAGAGCTAAAGTACACACCATCACACACAGTCAGTGAGCTAAAGTACACACCATCACACACAGTCAGTGAGCTAAAGTACACACCATCACACACAGACAGTGAGCTAAAGTACACACCATCACACAGTCAGAGAGCTAAAGTACACACCATCACACACAGTCAGCGAGCTAAAGTACACTAACTATCACACACAGTCAGAGAGCTAAAGTACCCTACCTATCACACACAGTCAGTGAGCTAAAGTACCCTAACCATCACACACAGTCAGTGAGCTAAAGTACACACCATCACACACAGTCAGTGAGCTAAAGTACACACCATCACACACAGTCAGAGAACTAAAGTACACACCATAACACACAGTCAGCAAGCTAAAGTACACACCATGACACACAGTCAGCAAGCTAAAGTACCCTAACCATCACACACAGTCAGAGAGCTAAAGTACCCTAACCATCACACACAGTCAGAGAGCTAAAGTACACCCCATCACACACAGTCAGAGAGCTAAAGTACACCATCACACACAGTCAGTGAGCTAAAGTACACCCCATCACACAGTCAGAGAGCTAAAGTACACACCATCACACACAGTCAGCAAGCTAAAGTACCTTAACCATCACACACAGTCAGAGAGCTAAAGTACCCTAACCATCACACAGTCAGTGAGCTAAAGTACACACCATCAAACACAGTCAGTGAGTTAAAGTACACACCATCACACACAGTCAGCGAGCTAAAGTACAGAACATCACACACAGCCAGAGAGCTAAAGTACACACCATCACACACAGTCAGAGAACTAAAGTACACACCATCACACACAGTCAGTGAGCTAAAGTACACACCATCACACACAGTCAGTGAGCTAAAGTATACACCATCACACACAGTCTGTGAGCTAAAGAACACACCATCACACACAGTCAGTGAGCTGAAGTACACACCATCACACAGAGTCAGTGAGCTAAAGTACACACCATCACACACAGTCTGTGAGCTAAAGTACACACCATCACACACAGTCAACGTGGTAAAGTACACACCATCACACACAGTCAGCAAGCTAAAGTACCCTAACCATCACACACAGTCAGCGAGCTAAAGTACACACCATCACACACAGTCAGCAAGCTAAAGTACCCTAACCATCACACACAGTCAGAGAGCCAAAGTACCCTAACCATCACACACAGTCAGAGAGCTAAAGTACACCCCATCACACACAGTCAGTGAGCTAAAGTACACACCATCACACACAGTCAGTGAGCTAAAGTACACACCATCACACACAGTCTGTGAGCTAAAGTACACACCATCACACACAGTCAGTGAGCTAAAGTACACACCATCACACACAGTCAGCGAGCTAAAGTACACACCATCACACACAGTCAGCAAGTTAAAGTACCCTAACCATCACACACAGTCAGAGAGCCAAAGTGCCCTAACCATCACACACAGTCAGAGAGCTAAAGTACACCCCATCACACACAGTCAGAGAGCTAAAGTACACCATCACACACAGTCAGTGAGTTAAAGTACACACCATCACACACAGTCAGCGAGCAAAAGTACACCATCACCCACAGTCAGTGAGCTAAAGTACACACTATCACACACAGTCAGTGAGCTAAAGTACACACCATCACACACAGTCAGCGAGCAAAAGTACACCATCACCCACAGTCAGTGAGCTAAAGTACACACCATCACACACAGTCAGAGAGCTAAAGTACACCCCATCACACACAGTTCAGAGAGCTAAAGTACACACCATCACACACAGTCAGTGAGCTAAAGTACACACCATCACACACAGACAGTGAGCTAAAGTACACACCATCACACAGTCAGAGAGCTAAAGTACACACCATCACACAGTCAGAGAACTAAAATACACACCATCACACACAGTCAGCGAGCTAAAGTACCCTAACTATCACACACAGTCCAGAGAGCTAAAGTACCCTAACTATCACACACAGTCAGTGAGCTAAAGTACCCTAACCATCACACACAGTCAGTGAGCTAAAGTACACACCATCACACACAGTCAGTGTGCTAAAGTACACACCATCACACACAGTCAGAGAACTAAAGTACACACCATAACACACAGTCAGCAAGCTAAAGTACACACCATGACACACAGTCAGCAAGCTAAAGTACCCTAACCATCACACACAGTCAGAGAGCTAAAGTACCCTACCATCACACACAGTCAGAGAGCTAAAGTACACCCCATCACACACAGTCAGAGAGCTAAAGTACACCATCACACACAGTCAGTGAGTTAAAGTACACACCATCACACAGTCAGAGAGCTAAAGTACACACCATCACACACAGTCAGCAAGCTAAAGTACCCTAACCATCACACACAGTCAGAGAGCTAAAGTACCTAACCATCACACACAGTCAGTGAGCTAAAGTACACACCATCAAACACAGTCAGTGAGCTAAAGTACACACCATCACACACAGTCAGCGAGCTAAAGTACACACCATCACATACAGTCAGCGAGCTAAAGTACAGAAGATCACACACAGTCAGAGAGCTAAAGTACACACCATCACACACAGTCAGAGAACTAAAGTACACACCATAACACACAGTCAGCAAGCTAAAGTACACACCATGACACACAGTCAGCAAGCTAAAGTACCCTAACCATCACACACAGTCAGAGAGCTAAAGTACCCTAACCATCACACACAGTCAGAGAGCTAAAGTACACCCCATCACACACAGTCAGAGAGCTAAAGTACACCATCACACACAGTCAGTGAGTTAAAGTACACACCATCACACAGTCAGAGAGCTAAAGTACACACCATGACACACAGTCAGCAAGCTAAAGTACCCTAACCATCACACACAGTCAGAGAGCTAAAGTACCCCTAACCATCACACACAGTCATTGAGCTAAAGTACACACCATCAAACACAGTCAGTGAGCTAAAGTACACACCATCACACACAGTCAGCGAGCTAAAGTACACACCATCACATACAGTCAGCGAGCTAAAGTACAGAAGATCACACACAGTCAGAGAGCTAAAGTACACACCATCACACACAGTCAGAGAACTAAAGTACACACCATCACACACAGTCAGTGAGCTAAAGTACACACCATCACACACAGTCAACGAGCTAAAGTACACACCATCACCACACAGTCAGCAGCTAAAGTACCCTTACCATCACACACAGTCAGCGAGCTAAAGAACAACCACCAATCACACACAGTCAGCAAGCTAAAGTACCCTAACCATCACACACAGTCAGAGAGCCAAAGTACCCTAACCATCACACACAGTCAGAGAGCTAAAGTACACCCCATCACACACAGTCAGTGAGCTAAAGTACACACCATCACACACAGTCAGTGAGCTAAAGTACACACCATCACACACAGTCAGTGAGCTAAAGTACACACCATCACACACAGTCAGCGAGCTAAAGTACACACCATCACACACAGTCAGCAAGTTAAAGTACCCTAACCATCACACACAGTCAGAGAGCCAAAGTGCCCTAACCATTCACACACAGTCAGAGAGCTAAAGTACACCCCATCACACACAGTCAGAGAGCTAAAGTACACCATCACACACAGTCAGTGAGTTAAAGTACACACCATCACACACAGTCAGTGAGTTAAAGTACACACCATCACACACAGTCAGCGAGCAAAAGTACACCATCACCACAGTCAGTGAGCTAAAGTACACACATCACACACAGTCAGTGAGCTAAGTACACACCATCACACACAGTCAGAGAACTAAAGTACACACCATCACACACAGTCAGCAAGCTAAGTACCCTAACCATCACACACAGAGAGCTAAAGTACCCTAACCATCACACACAGAGAGCTAAAGTACCCTAACCATCACACACAGTCAGTGAGCTAAAGTCCCTAACCATCACACAGTCAGTGAGCTAAAGTACACACCATCACTTGATTCAATAATCCAATTTTCATTTTCGTGTGGAGAACGCATCATTACGGTCAAAATTAAAATATATTATACATATCTAGCTAGGCTTGCTACTACACATTAGCTAGCAAACTTAGTCTAACCATCCATGTCTATGCAATTGCAAGCACAATTTTATATACATATATTATCATGCATCTTTCTTTTTCTTGTATTTTGTACCCAGATGTCAACTACATATTTAACAAATTGATTGCTAGTTAACTTTTACAAATGTTTGTAAGCTAACGCTAGCTAAACTCAGTGAGCTAATCGCTGGATAGTTAGCTAGTGCTAGCCAGCTATCGATAACATATGTAGTTTGCTAGTAGGTTGCATATCACTCAGATGCTCATGG
>CM056380.1:105983369-106035869 GCA_029718625.1 Synaphobranchus kaupii
TACAGGGAATACTGCAGCACAGACACATGGAATACAGCAGCACATATACAGGGAATACTGCAGCACAGACACAGGGAATACAGCAGCACAGATACAGGGAATACTGCAGCACAGATACAGGGAATACTGCAGCACAGACACAGGGAATACAGCAGTACAGATACAGGGAATACTGCAGGCACAGACAACAGGGAATACTGCAGCACAGATACAGGGAATACTGCAGCACAGACACAGGGAATAACTGCAGCACAGATACAGGGAATACTGCAACACAGACGCAGGGAATACTGCAACACATATGCAGGGAATACTGCAACACATATGCAGGGAATACTGCAGCACAGACACAGGGAATACAGCAGCACAGATACAGGGAATACTGCAGCACAGATACCGGGAATACTGCAGCACAGACACAGGGATTACTGCAGCACAGATACAGGGAATACCGCAGCACAGATACAGGGAATACTGCAGCACAGATACAGGGAATACCACAGCACAGATACAGGGAATACTGCAGCACAGACACAGGGAATACTGCAGCACAGAAACAGGGAATACTGCAGCACAGATACAGGGAATACCGCAGGCACAGACACAGGGAATACTGCAGCACAGACACAGGGAATACTGCAGCACAGATACAGGGAATACTGCAGCACAGATACAGGGGTCCAGCACATCATTTGTACAAACTGCTACAAATAATAATACTAATAATAAATATAGCTGCAAGCAGTGATTCCCGGGGTCCAAGCAGTATAAGAAACAGTTGCCACACATGGAGACACCCAGAAAGTATGTGGAGGAAAGGAGGGGAAGAGACGAATCGAGAAAAGGAGAGAACTACGAGGCGTGAACACATTTGGGACAGCTTATCTACTTCTCTGTCATAAAAGTTGTTGGTTGACTATTGATTAGGCATAGTTCACTGATTTAGAAAAATGTGTATATTGTTTTACTTACTTACTTTTAAAATATTGTTTTATTTACTGCCGAAATAGTATGTAAGGTTGTAGTGATAGCTACAACGCTGAGACCAGGACAGCATCACTACAGCCTTACATACTATCTTTGGGGGGCGAGTAAAACTATATAAAATTTTTCTAAATGGGTGAACTATCCCTTTAAGTAGCCCTATCATAACTTTTGCTGATGCAGAGCCCTCAAATACTCCCATAGCTAATCACAGATCATAAACATTCATCAGCCTATTTAAAGGGGCACTATGCAGGATTTTTTACCCTTGCTGTAGTCCTGTATTTACATTCAAAAAGTCTCCTCCTCTTTCTAAACCCCAACCACTCCCCTACTTTGAGGTAGAAATTGTATAGTAACTTACGGGCAAGAAACATGCAAAAAACATCAAACGAAGATAAAAAGAAAATAACATTTTTATCAATGTGTATTGTTCTATATGGATGGTAAAAGTAATTGGGCAGTGTTATAACAATTAAATAAAAACTTTTAAAATCGTTTTGAAGTCCTCAGCTCCCCAACATTGACCCCTGCTTCATAATGCACCCTGCTTCATAATGCATGCATTCATATACTGAAGGCTACGTCACTCTGGATAAAAGTGCCTGCTAAGTATCTGGCTCAATGTTATTACAGTCCCTGACAAACGCAGTTGTAATTGGAGATTCTATGTTTGCAACGTAAATGTTGCCAGTGGTTTCAAGGATTTTAATGTGTACCCTCCTGTTTTCCTGGTGCAAGAGTGGATGGCATAGGCAACATCAACCTCCTGCGATCATTAAAAAACATAATGTAATCATTAATGCGGGTAGAAATTACACCAGGTTGAGAAAATCAGAAGTTTTAAAGAATGATTTTATTTCATTATAGGCCTATAATTGTATCAAACCATTTGCAAGCTTGTGATTTCAGGACCGCTTCCTGTTTTAAACCGTGGCAGTGAGAAATTCAGCCAGCCATCTTTTCATGAAGATATTTGCATACAAATATTATTTATTTTCTGAAATACAACGTAATATTCCATTGTTATATTAATTTAATTCAAAAGGTACCTGACTTCAGGCACCTAGTTACCAAAGGTAGCTTGCTGCATAGCTAGAAGTAACATAGCCTACTTACATGTCCAACAGAAAACACTAACTCTGTGTTACTTTTCATTCCATTGCTAAACTTCAGCTGTGGCCATTGAGGAAAAGAAAATCTCAAAAGTTGTTGCTTTGACAAGCGAAATATGGTCTACGTAGACGCAATTTCACTGCATGTAATGTTTCACTTAAAATGTCAAAACATTTCGACTATTTGTTGCCACAATAAGTTGGGCGAACAAGGCACATGTTTCTATCTGAGGCAGACAGAGTTTTTACTCCAAAATACTGTTGCATGAATTGCTGCAGTGTGCATGTGACTTATAAAGTAACCTGTGTTATGCAGAAATTTAGGTCGCATTTAGGCCTTATAATAAGCCAAATAATTTAAAAAATCAAATAAAACCTAAATAAAAAATCTAGGTATTTTTCTGCACAAACTGAGAATGTGACTAGGCCTACATTATATAAGTGAATAAATTAACTTTATGTTTTGGCATAAATACAATATCTCCCATCAGGACACATCAGCAAATACTGTAGCTATGTAGGCTATAGACCAGAGGTGGGCAACGAGGGCCGTATCCGTTTCTGGTTTTCATGCCAACTTCTGGCCTTAATTACCTAATTAGCCCTAATATTTACGCCATCTGACATTTTAGCTACAATTCTTAATAAGCGCATGAATGACAGCCGAATACTTCTTGTGTCCCTATATGAAACATTTTAATGTAATCTAATCTACCAGTATTGGTGTAAACAGCCAATTAAGGGCTTTGAGGTACGTTTTCTCTCGTTTGGTGGGTGTGTCAGAGGTGTTACCCAATCAGCAGCGACGTGTATATAAACCCCGCCGTATTAAAAAGGCAACGCTTGCGTAACACAACAGGGTGTTCAACGCACCACCGTTTCCGTTTAAATAAACGTTTTGCTACGTTTTGTCGGGGCTGAACGCAGCCCCGGTGTTGTTTTTTCATAAATCACTCTGAACAGTAATCACCTCTCATTAGCCCAGGAGCTCTTTTTGCTGTAGGTCAGAGGTCAGAGTGCACAGAGGGCATGCACTCACTTCTTCCCCTAGAGGGAGGATCTTAAACTCTGCACACACAACAAACTGAACAAACATCCTCCGCTCTGAAATTATTTATTCCTCCTAGCAAGCATGCACACATATACACATACACACGCACAAGGCATACACACGCGCGCACACACACACAAGCATACACACACAAGCATACACACGCAAGCATACACACACAAGCATACACACGCAAGCATACACACGCGCGCACACACACACACACATGCACACAAGCATACACACAAGCACACGCAAGCATACACACACACAAGCACACTTCAGTCAGGCCACTGTTGTTCAAATAACTTTATTGACATTATGAAAACAATACATTTTAGGTTTGGCGGTATGGTTCTGTTCACCAAGCCCTCCCGCCCATCCACGCGAGCAAGCATGGGTATGGCGGCGAGGGCAGCTGCACAACCCCCATTAGGGTTACGCTAGAACAGAACCGCAGCACTGAGAATGGTTTTGACAGATTCCATTCAGTCAGTTATATATATATATATATAAATGGCACTTTTAAGTGTCATTATCACAACAATTTACAAGGAACCGGGCCTGAAACCCCGTAGAGCATGCCTAAGGCGACGGTGGCAAGGAAAAACTCCCTGCTGTTAGCAGGAAGAAACCTTGGGCAGAACCTGACTCTGAGGGGGAAGTCCATCCGCCGCTGACTGGCACCGGTTACTAAATGCTGATTACAGAATAGAAATTTGTAGACCGAACATATGAAAATGTCAATGTATAAGGAGCCGGTGAGGAAGACTGATTGAAGCCCGGCAGGTGCATCATAGCTGGGTACATGCATGGAGCTGGAGCTGACCGTCTGCTTCTGGAGAACGATGTTTGTTGATCTATAGCTACCGCTCCGGCGGATGCCGAAGCGGGAAGGAGAGAGGAAAAGAAATCAGTAGGCACTCGAAAAATGTTAGTGATTCATGCAGGAGCGATATAGGCTAGCTGTATGTGCGCAATGGGAAACTGAAGAGGATGGAGCTGGGGTGGAGGGGGGGGGGTTTTGTGTGCAGCGGGGTGTGCTGACAGGGGATCCACCAGGGTAGGGCGAGGCGGTTAAATAGATCGCCTTGTTATGTGAATGGACAGATGGGTGAATCGTCACTACTCAGCTGAGCTGTCAGCTGATTAACTATGGCCGGGTTTCACTCTCGTGACCTGCCTGAACTGACGCTATGCTCGATACATGCAAGCATACACCCACATTTCTTTCTCTTTCATGATCTCTTTCATGTATTGACACTATTTTGGTGGATTATGATGGTACCAAAATAATGAAAACTCTAAGGTCAGCAGCATTTGGCAAAGGGCTGATAAACTCAAGCATGTTAAAATTCAAAACTCATGTCAGATTGCATTATGACACAAATACAGCATAGATAGAGCTGCGAAGACCCAGGTAATCAGATCTCAATTAATCAATCATTCAATAAAGTAAATTATCTTATATTTATGTTATTTTTTTATATAGCACACTGTTACAATACACTTCACAGCACACCCAAACTAATCCGTACAAAAGCAAACCAAACACTGCTAAATGCTAAATGCCGAAAGAAAAACTCCCTGTAATCCAAATCTGCACACTACCTGTTTATGGAAGTAGTGCGAAGAGTGTTTGGATGTAAAGACCTGTATCACATATTTCTCATTCAAGACAAACGTATGGTTAGATCAGCGTACCTTTTTTACTGTCATATGATGCCTGGGCTAAAGAACAGTCTCACTCCTGTTGAAAAAGGGAGATTTTGGAGCTGGAGAGCAAGCAAGCCAGAAATCTGTTTACAATTACACTTATAAGCTTAAGGGCATTTGTAAACAGAGACCACATGCTTTTTAAAATGCCCAACAAAAATAGTAAGCACAGGAACCCAATGAGAGTTATTCTTAAGCACAGGAAAGAATATCTCTCATTGGGTTGAACCCCCAATTGGACAGAACATGCAAACTCCACACAGAAAGGTCCCATCTGGGATTCGAGCCCAGGACCTTCTTGCTGTGAGGCAACAGTGCTATCCACTGCACCACCGTGCACCATGGTTGGTAAAATGGCTGTAAGTCATCAAGGGTCTGAGGTATCAAACGAGCCCCAAACCATTACTCTGCTCCCAGATATGCAGTAGATATTGATGGATAACTTGAAGGGTTTCTTCTCCTGACTTATTTTTCCATAGAGTTCAATAGGAAGATTTGTCAGGAGAAACAACCCTTAAAGTGAATCATCCATATCCAGAGTGATGGTTTGAGGCTTGTTTGATACCTCAGACCCTTGATGACTTACAGCCATTTTACCAACCATGTATTCCATACTGTTCCAGCATAATTTACAGCCAAATTCCCATAGAGATCCATTCAAATGCAGAGACGTTATAGTATCGCTTGTAAGAGTACCAGAAAATAAGATATCAAGAGTCTTTTGATGTTGTTGGATCACAGACATCAGGAAGTCATGGTATGCAAAGGATATGCGAGCAAATATTTAAAATGATTACTTTATTCTATATATAAATGCAGGGGTGCCAATAATTGTGGCACACATGGTTTTGTTAAAAATAATTATTTCTTGATGAAGGATTTTTTTGTTCTCATAATAAATTTGCTTCAATTAAAGGTTGGATTTTTCTCATTTTTTCAGTGTGACATTAAGATAATTCACCAAACGGTGAATTTTTTATAACCCTTTTTACTAGGGGTTCCAATAATAGTGGAGGGCACTGTATATTAAAGATGAGCTACAGTATATTCCTAAATTATTTTTTCTGGACTTGGCTTTGGGGGGGGGGGGGGGGGAGTGGTGAGCAGGCAGAGCATTTGGGGGCATTGCCCCACCCCCTCTGCCTAGAACTGCCCCAGTACAGGGTAATTCCTCCCTCATTGCCCAGAGCATTGCCCCACCCCCTCTGCCTAGAACTGCCCCAGTACAGGGTAATTCCTCCCTCCTTGCCCAGAGCATTGCCCCACCCCCTCTGCCTAGAACTGCCCCAGTACAGGGTAATTCCTCCCTCCTTGCCCAGAGCATTGCCCCACCCCCTCTGCCTAGAACTGCCCCAGTACAGGGTAATTCCTCCCTCATTGCCCAGAGCATTGTGCAGTGAAACAGCACGATCGCCGGCTTGACCCATTTGAAGAAAATTCTCCCGGTTCCCCTGAATAATGAGCACATGAGTTTCCAGAGATAATGAGCACATGAGTTTCCAGAGATTGCCTTTTTGCCAGTGACATGTGGGGCAACTTGCCCAAGCATTTGACTGGAATGTTGAGTTTTTAGGAGTGGCTGGGGTGATAGCTTCCTCTGAGCCTCCAGTGAACAAAATGCAAATATTTACTTTAACTTTTCTTGTACATTACTAAATATAAATGATATATAATTACTTGGAACATGTAGATGCTGTAGTTTGCACCTTATCTGTTTTGTTGCACATTATGTGATTCTGTTGCTTAGCTACTTGGATTACATGCGAAAATTCATTTCATGGACAATAAAAATCTATCTATCTGGATATCAGTAAGTCTGCCTGTCTATCCATCAGCGAGCAAAGATTAATTATGTAAAAAGTTTTTACTGATAACAGCAACAAAACCAGTGTTGTCATGGTTTCTTAGTGAAGAGAATGACAGACAATAAACACCCCCCATATCCAAGAAGGAGGAGATACACACACACCCACCCCTACACACACACAAACCCAAACACACACAAACCCAAACACACCCTAACCCATACACACACCCACCCAAACACACACAAACCCAAACCCACGCAAACCTATAATGGAACATGTAAGAACCCTGGCAGTGTTCTTTTTTAATACATTATAGACTAAATGTCTTTTGACTTGGGTCACAAGTCAAAAAGAACGCAGATGATATGACATACCAACATTATTATTTAGTCCACACCCTCTCTTAAATTATGACATGCAGAGATGTAATGAGCTGCCATTTCTATTGTGGTAATCCCTCTCTCTCTCTCTCTCTCTCGCATGTTGAAATACTTAAAAGCACAACAACAACAAAATGATGCAACTGGCTTATGTCAGATGAAGTTGAAATGAAACTCTTGATGATTGTGTTGCTAAGATTGCCATCTGTGGGTCAAAAAAGGACTGCATCCAGAATGAACGGCAGCTGCAATTTTTCGAAAGGTAAAATTAAAAAGGGAAATTCTGCACCAAGCAGGGGAAGGGAACGACAGGAAGAAAGGATCAATTTTGGATCTTTGAAGTTGCTACATTGTGTTCTGCATGCAACTTTGCAACGGATTTAAAAAGATAGCATACATACATACATTAATCTAATTAGCTAGGGCGGCAGTGTAGTATAATGGGTAAGGAACTGGGCTTGTAACTGAAAGGTTGCAGGTTCAATTCCCAGGTAGGACACTGCCGTTGTACCCTTGAGCAAGGTACTTTACCTGCATTGCTTCAGTATATATCCAGCTGTATAAATGGATACTATGTAAAAAAATTTTTTAAAAAAAAAAGTTGTGTACGTCGCTCTGGATAAGAGCGTCTGCTAAATACCTGTAATGTAATGTAATGTAAAAAGAAAACACCAGACCTTTGAATGGATTATATTGTTGATTTTACAGTTAAGTTCATACATTGTCATTTCGAGCGTGCCATGACTATAGGTCTACCTCTACCGCATCAAAACAATATCGGCGTCTTAAAAATTGTACTACATTTCTATCTGCGCGTTTATACGTAGACATATGGTAACTATAAATCACGTGGAACAATACGTACATACAACATGTGCTTGTGTCAGCGTCCATGAGGAAGTGGCGATTCTGACTTCGAGAGCGAAATATGTGGTTTTAGCAAGTTAGTCGTATGATATATTGTTATTAGCTGGTACAATACCTTTTTAATTTAGCATTTCACTCTGTAGAGTTCAAAAGGGCGTCACGATGGTGTTTACTTGGTACGCTAACCTGCTATTTCTACGTTAGCCAGTTAGCTAGTAAGTCATACACAGATCCGTGTGCGTTGATTTCCTCCCACAGTGGCATTAAAAAAGCAGATTGAAGTAATCCAGTCATGTCTCTGATTGGCATGGTCCTTTGCAAAGCAACTATACGTCAGTCGATAAGACTGAACTATTTACAAACGCGTGGCTGTTTCTTAGACCGTTTTACAGCGTGTTCATCTGGTATGTCCAGAAGTGATTGTATGGGTATTGGAAGGACAATCAACTCCCTATACCGCATGGACTTACAAATACGGCGAGCTCTGCACGTTACCCAGCCGGGGATGTCAACAAACTTGCTTTCAGTTGAAGAACTCTTCAGGAAGAAGTCTTTGCAGCACTACCTGAAGGAGGTGGCGATAGAGTACAGAGACCTTCTGAACACGGTCAACCTGCCAGGGAAAGAACAAGCCCTTGAAGAAGATGTGAAATTCACAAGAACAAGAGTTGCCCATCTAGTCCCACTGATTGAGTCCGTCAAAGATCTGGAATTGAAACAGAAGGAGTACGAGGAAACGGGGACTTTACTGAAAGGTTAGCTGTTAGCTGTTAGCTGAGTCCACGGGAGATCATTGCAGCTGTATGTTAAATTCTCTGGGTCAATATTAAATATATGAGTACGGTTCACTTTCTATGGTTATTAAAAATAAAAAAAAACATAGTGTCACCGCGCAAGCTGCATTGGTTTTACTTGATGTGTATTTTATTGCTTAGACCATAACTGCCGCATTGCAGGTCATCACAAACTTCTGTAATTATCTAAAATATCCTTCATTGCACACAAAAACTGTCTGGTCCAATCAAAACCATACACTGAAATTATATATATATATATATATATATATATATATATATATATATATATATATATATATATATATATATATATGAAACCCCCAAAAGTTAACTATCCCTTAAAGTAACACAACAGCTTAATTGTGGATCAGTTTCTTTTCTTCTTTTATGTTTGTGTCGTGCTTACTCGTGTATTTTCACGTTCTTACAGATGAAGATCCTGACATACGAGAACTCGCAGAAATGGACAGGCGTGCATGCCAAGAGGCTATACGGGAACTCAGGCAAAAGGTGAAAACCCAATGCTGCGAAAATCAATACAATTCTCTAATGTGACATTCTTCAAATACTTCCTCCTGGGGCCAGATTCTTTTTAAAAGTGGTTCATCTGGTCCAAGCATTATTTCCCCCGTACTGAATATATTACATTACTTTACGTTACAGGCATTTAGCAGACGCTCTTATCCAGTGACTTACACAGCATTTGTGTTTTTACGTAGTATTTATTTACTCAGCTGGATACGGAAGCAATGCAGGTGAAGTATGGATAAGATATGTTGTACATAGGTGTAAACATAGTTGATGCCTTAATATAATATACATAACTACAGCTTATTATTCGGTCACTAGTGTGAGGTGTGGTGATATTGTGCAGATTCCGCTCTGGACGCCGTTATCGTTTTGGAGTTTTATATACCTATTATATACCTGAGTTATACCTTTTTTTCTGATACAAGGGCCAAGAGCATGTCTACGGGGTGCCAGTTTAATAGCCCTACCCTACTCTGCCCTTCAGAATCACTAGACATATGAAGCAGCGTGTTAATACATCATATCAGTACGTGTTAATATATCATATCAGTAACCCATGTCTAACAAAACAGCTGAAATAAAAAATAAATAAAATTTTCCAATGAATGGGGTAATTATGGTAGAGATGCTAAAAGCTAAAAAAAAAAAGCTAAAAGAAGCTAAAACAGTTAATTCCATATGGAATTCCGGATATTTTCCTGCTTGATCCTAAAGGTGAGTGTGTCTTCCTGCTTGATCCTAAAGGTGAGTGTGTCTTCCTGCTTGATCCTAAAGGTGAGTGTGTCTTCCTGCTTGATCCTAAAGGTGAGTGTGTCTTCTTCTTGTGGATTTCCAGATCCTTTCGCACTTGGTCCCTGTGGAAGAGCTGGATGAAAGTGACCTGGTACTGGAGGTTTGTGCCGGAGTGGGGGGGCAGGAGGCCATGCTTTTTACAGCAGAGCTGTTTGAGATGTACCAGAACTTCGCTGCCTTCCAAGGGTGGCTCTTTGACATCCTGGAGTACATGCCCAGTGAGATAGGTGTGTGTTTGTGTTGTACATCCTCCAGTTACGGCTGGTGTGTGTGTGTGTGTGTGTGTGTGTGTGTGTGTGTGTGTGTGTGTGTGTGTGTGTGTGTGTGTGTGTGTGTGTGTGTGTGTGTGTGTGTGTGTGTGTGTGTGTGTGTGTGTGTGTGTGTGTGTGTGTGTGTGTGTGTGTTGCTGTCTTCAGTCTCAGCTTGTGTCTTGTTTTCTTATGTATGTGAGAAATGAATAACAGTTTGGACAATAGAAAACATATATTTTTTTTAAATTAAGATGTTGTAGGTAGTAAAAAGGGAAAGTTCAGTAATATGGAGACTTGTGTGTCCCAACAGTCAGCAAACAACATTGGAAAGCGGCTGTATTCAGATCAACATTAAAAACCCTTACTATTCATTCAGAATGGCCTGAAACATTACCTAACCCTTACTATTCATTCAGAATGGCCTGAAACATTACCTAACCATTACTATTCATTCAGAATGGCCTGAAACATTACCTAACCCTTACTATTCATTCAGAATGGCCTGAAACATTACCTAACCATTACTATTCATTCAGAATGGCCTGAAACATTACCTAACCATTACTATTCATTCAGAATGGCCTGAAACGTTACCTAACCCTTACTATTCATTCAGAATGGCCTGAAACATTACCTAACCATTACTATTCATTCAGAATGGCCTGAAACATTACCTAACCCTTACTATTCATTCAGAATGGTCTGAAAATAACAATACCTGTGATCTGAAGGCAATGGCTTTATACACGTGTGATACGGGGAGAACACTGTTCCTGAACGGCTGGCATGTAGGCTGCTTTTTGTTCCAACTGATTATTCTGGCTTAGTTTTGTAAATGGCTGCCGTATACACCAGTCCTGGTTCATTATGCCAACTACAGTAAAATGGTGTCACCAAGCATACAGGCTCACTCTGCAGCTGTAGTTCATAACGGTATCGAAAATGGCAGTTTGAAGAGCAGAACTTGGCCTTTGATCCTGAAACAGGTCGGCCCTTGCTGTTCACTGCTGGTGTTGGTGTGTCCCAGTTCTGATAAATAACTACAATGAAATTAACATGCCTTTTCCCCCTTGCTGTTTTAGGAGGGCTACGTCATGCTACTGCAAGTATCAGTGGTCCACAGAGTTATATGAAGATGAAGTTTGAGGGCGGGGTCCACAGGGTGCAGAGGGTTCCCAAAACTGAGAAACAGGGGCGCATGCACACCAGCACGATGACGGTGGCAGTCCTGCCCCAGCCCACTGAGGTGAGGGATAAAGAGCCATTCAGTTCAGCTCATCTTTACTGCCCCCTAAAGGACAATTTGTGTGCTGCACTAAAAATCTATTTACAGATACAGATTTACATTTGTCGACCATACAAAAAAAAAAAAAAAAACTGTTAACAACATTACAAAAACAGGCAAGAGCTTAAAGATTTGATTATGTATAAAGTAGTAAAATTAATCCATGTACAATGAGTAAATTCAGAATGGGCAAATTAGGCAGAAAGGTTTTTTTTTTTTTAAAGTGCAAAGAGGGCAAGGTTTGTACATGCACACATTACATTACAATCATTTGGCAGACGCTTTTATCCAAAGCGACGTACAATAAGTGCATATTGAAGGTCATTGACGCGACTACAAAGCAAATCCGACAAAGCACAACTTTCTCACAGCGTATGAGCTATCCCTCGTAATAAACATGAGTAGTACACACAGTCAGCTATACATTCTGAACTATAAAATAACCGAAAACACAAGTTAAATAGAAAACAAGCAAAAAAAAAAAAAACAGGAAGCGAGTACTATAGAATGGCCCTATATAGGTATTTTAGTCGAGGTGGAGTCTGAAAAAGTGTGTTTTCAGACCACGACGAAAAACAGACAGTGTTTCAGCTGACCGCAGCAGACTGGGGAGTTCGTTCCACCACTGGGGAGCTAGGGTGGAAAAGCTCCGCAGTCGGGACGAGCAAGAGCCGTTAATACGGAGGGGGGGAAGTGCAAGTCGCCCTGCAGCAGCAGAGCGAAGTGGTCGAGCAGGAGAGTAGTGCTGGATTAAGTCCTGTAGGTAGGAGGGGCCTGACCTTTTGGCTGCAGTGTAGGCCAGGGTCAGAACTTTGAACCTGATCCTGGCCACGACCGGCAGCCAGTGGAGTGACCTCAGCAGGGGGGTGACGTGCGAGAACTTCGGGAGGTTGAACACAAGCCGAGCAGCCGCGTTCTGGACCAGTTGTAGGGGCAGAATGGTGCAGGCTGGTAGGCTTGCGAGAAGGGAGTTGCAGTAGTCCAGACGTGAGGTGACCATGGTCTGGACAAGATGCTGGGTGGAGTAGGTGGTCAGGTACGGCCAAATTCTCCTGATGTTGTACAGGAGGAACCTGCAGGACCGTGCCGTTGCCCTGATGTGTTCTTTGAAGTCCAGCTGGTCGTCCAGGACCACCCCCAGGTTCCTTGCAGAGCGGGAGGCGGTCACCATGGTTCCGTCGACGGTGATGGACAGGTCTAGGAGCGGGGAGGTCTTGTATGGCATGAAGAGCAGCTCAGTCTTGTCGAGGTTGAGCTTCAGGTGATGGCTAGACATCCACTCAGAGATGTCAGCCAGGCAAGCAGATATCCTTTCCTTTACCTGTGGGGTAGAGGGAGGGAAAGAGAGGAAGAGTTGAGTGTCATCGGCATAACTATGGTAAGAGAAGCCATGTGAATTAATAACCAAACCAAGAGACTTCGTGTAAATGGAGAACAGCAGAGGACCCAGTACAGATCCCTGTGGGACTCCTAGTAGTCCAGATGTGAGGTGACCATGGTCTGGACAAGATGCTGGGTGGAGTAGGTGGTCAGGTACGGCCGAATTCTCCTGATGTTGTACAGGAGGAACCTGCAGGACCGTGCCGTTGCCCTGATGTGTTCTTTGAAGTCCAGCTGGTCGTCCAGGACCACCCCCAGGTTCCTTGCAGAGCGGGAGGCGGTCACCATGGTTCCGTCGACGGTGATGGACAGGTCTAGGAGCGGGGAGGTCTTGTATGGCATGAAGAGCAGCTCAGTCTTGTCGAGGTTGAGCTTCAGGTGATGGCTAGACATCCACTCAGAGATGTCAGCCAGGCAAGCAGATATCCTTTCCTTTACCTGTGGGGTAGAGGGAGGGAAAGAGAGGAAGAGTTGAGTGTCATCGGCATAACTATGGTAAGAGAAGCCATGTGAATTAATAACCAAACCAAGAGACTTTGTGTAAATGGAGAACAGCAGAGGACCCAGTACAGATCCCTGTGGGACTCCTGTAAAAAGTGGATGAGGTGCAGAGACAGAGCCCTTCCAGGAGACTTGGTAGGATCTATCGGTGAGATAGGATGTAAACCAAGAGAGGGCAGTTCCAGAGATGCCCATCTCAGCCAGTGTGGAGATCAGGAGTTTGTGGTTGACCGTGTCGAACGCTGCAGACAGGTCAAGGAGAATCAAGACAGAGGAGAGGGAGGAGGCTCTGGCAGTGGCGAGTGCCTCGATCACAGCCAGGAGCGCAGTTTCAGTGGAATGCCCGGTTCTGAAGCCGGACTGATGAGGGTCGAGCAGGTTGTTCTGGTGGAGAAAAACTGACAGTTGGTTAAGGGCAGCTCGTTCAAGAGCTTTGGACAGAAAGAGCAGGAGAGACACAGGACGATAGTTTCTAACATCAGAGGGGTCTAAGCTAGGTTTGGGGTAACACGGGCAGTTTTTAAAACAGCAGGAACATAGCCACAGGTTAAGGAGGTGTTGATAATGGAGGAAAGATATGGAAGGACCTCACCAGATATAGACTGGAGGACTGCCGACGGGATGGGGTCCAGTGGGCAGGTGGTTGCACGCTGGCACGTTACAAGTTGGAGTACATCTGTGTCCTCCAGAGTCTTAAAGGATGAAAATGTAGCGGTGGGTTCATTATGGGGTATATGGGGCGTCACCGGATGTGTGAAGGAGTTTCGGATCACGGCTACCTTCTCAAAGTAGATCAGGAAGTCATCTGCAGAGAGGGAAGAGGGTGAGGGGGGTGGAGGAGGGATCAGCAGGGAAGAGAAGGTGGAAAAGAGTTTACGGGGGTTAGACATGCATGCATTCATTTTTGACTGGAAAAATGTTGTCTTAGCAGAGGTAGTTGCTGATGTGAAGGCTGTCAGCAGAGTGTGATATGAGGTCAGATCATCTTGGGATCTGGATTTCCTCCACTTTCTCTCAGCAGCTCGCAGCGTGGTTCTGCTAGATCGGAGAGAATCCGTCAGCCACAGGCAGGGGGGCGATGATCGGGCCGGTTTGGAGACAAGAGGACATACTGAGTCGAGAGACTGAGAGAGGCAGGAGTTAAAGGCAACATCAGTAGGCAAATTAACAAAAGATGCAGGAGGAGGAAGTGCAGAGAGAGCAGAGGTAGAGAGAGAGGAATGCGAGAGAGTGCGGAGATTTCTCCTGAAAGTTACAGAGGGTAGGTTGTTAGAGGAGTTGCGGGAGAGTGGGTAGGAGAGAGAGAATGAAATAAAGAAATGGTCCGATACATGGAGCGGAGTCACCGTGAGTTCAGACGTGGCGCAGCTCCTGGTGAATACAAGGTCTAGTTGGTTACCGGCCTTGTGGGTGGCGGGCGATGGGGACTGGGTGAGGGCGAGGGACTGGAGGAGTGAGGCGACACTGGATAACTGGGAGCTCTCTGGCTGGAGGTTGAAGTCACCCAGTAGAATTATAGGGGTGCCATCCTCAAGGAAGGAGCTCAGGAGAGTGTCCAGTTCATCCAGGAAAGCGCTGAGTGGACCTGGAGGGCGGTAGAGAACAACAATGTTAAGTTTAGACGGGTGAGTTACAATTACTGCATGAAACTCAAAGGATGAGATATTTATGCTGTGTACAGAGGGCATGGAGAATTTCCAGGACTGAGAGATAAGCAAACCAGTGCCCCCGCCTGGAGGTGTGCGAAAAGGAGTAGCCATCAGACAGAGCAGCTGGAGTGGCCATGTTGTCTGGGCTGGACTGGACTTCAAAGAGCACATCAGGGTGACGGCTCGGTCCTGCAGGTTCCTCCTGTACAACATCAGGAGGATTTGACCGTACCTGACCACCTACTCCACCCAGCTTCTTGTCCAGACCATGGTCACCTCACGCCTGGACTACTGCAACTCCCTGCTCGCAAGCCTACCGGCCTGCACCATTCTGCCTCTTCAACTGATCCAGAATGCAGCTGCCCGGCTTGTGTTCAACCTCCCGAAATTTTCCCATGTAACCCCCCTGCTGAGGTCTCTCCACTGGCTGCCAGTTGCAGCCAGGATCAGGTTCAAAGTTCTGACCCTGGCCTACACTGCAGCCAATAGGACAGGCCCCGCCTACCTGCAGGAGTTAATCCAGAACTATGTTCCTGCTCGACCACTTCGCTCTTCTATAGCAGGGCGACTGGCACTTCCCCCCCTCCGTGTCAAAGGCTCTCGCTTGTCCCAACTGCGGAGTTTTTCCACATTAGCTCCTCAGTGGTGGAATGAACTTCCCATTCCCCTACGTTCTACTCCAACCCTGCCTGCATTCCATCGAGGCCTGAAGACACACCTCTTCAGACTCCACCTTGACTGATATCCTCACCTAGGAATATCAGTTCCGTTTACTAGTTCCCTGTGTTTTCCTGTCTGTTTATTATTGTTTATAATAGTATTTGGAATGGAAGTGTGGTGTTGCTGATTTGCCCACAGCTTACTGTGAACTACAGTCGACGTTCATTGCTAGGGATAGCTGCTACATTATGGGAAGGATGTGCTTTGTCTGTTCTGTAGTGATCTTGATGATGTCTCTGTATGCACTTACTGTACGTCGCTTTGGATAAAAGCGTCTGCTAAATGAATGTAATGTAATGTAATGTGATCCAGGTCTCAGTGAGAGCCAGCTTGGCGTAGGCAGTGATGAAGTCGGCTTTCTGGACAGCTGACCGGCAGTTCCATAGTCCACCCACCACTGAAAGTTCCTTATAAGAGGACAGGGTTGGGCAGACCAGGTTAGCCGGGCAGCGCCTGCGGTAGTAGGACCTCCTGGAGCGAGGCACAGAGCACAGAGGAGAATGGGGGTTAGACACATGGTAGGTGGTGGAGAGGTTAGAAAGATCAGAACAAACAAGTCAGGTAAATTGATGCCGAGGCTGCTGTGTTACGGCAGCCTCTGTTTTAGCTTTAAGCAGTTAATTAATTGCACTTTATTAATTGTTTGCAGGGCTAATACACACAGGCCATCACTTTTTTTTAGATAAAAGCAGTGACCCTTTACTGCAGTGGCTCCAGAACTATCTGAGCCGCAACCTGTCTCTGACTCACCTCTGTCAAAGCAACTTAATATAACTAGAGCAGTGCATCAAACTAACACAGTGTTGAGTGTAATTGCTGTGAATTTCTACAGACTGTGTATATAATATACAGTAATGTTCAATATGTTTTTTCCCCGTGATTCCCTCAGAACCCAACGCAAGCCCTCTCGTGATCTCCACAGATACAGTATTGACTGTGTTTGCATGTGTTTTGCCCAGTCTTGGGAAACATTTGGCAAACCTGGGGGGCAAAAATATATATATAATATATAAATATATATATAATATATAAATATATGTGGTGTTTTATTTCTGTTTTTTGTTTTTTTCCAAGATAACTTTCACAATCAACCCAAAGGACTTGAGGATTGAAACCAAGAGGGCAAGTGGAGCCGGAGGCCAGCATGTCAATACCACAGATAGCGCGGTCCGAATCTTGCACATCCCCACAGGTATAGCACACCCCCTGAATCGTGCACATCCCCACAGGTACAGCACGGCCCGAATCGTGCACATCCCCACAGGTACAGCACGGCCCGAATCGTGCACATCCCCACAGGTACAGCGCAGTCCGAATCGTGCACATCCCCATTTACATATTATCCATTTATACAGCTGGATACATACTGAAGCGATTCAGGTTAAGTACCTTGCTCAAGGGTACAACGGCAGTGTCTTACCTGGGAATCGAACCTGCAACCTTTCGGTTACAAGGCCAGTTCCTTAACCATTATACTACACTGCCGCCAGGCATTTAGCAGATGCTCTTATCCAGAGCGACTTACACAACTTTTTTTTTAGCATTTTTATTTTTATTTTTTTTTAACATATTATCCATTCAGACAGCTGGATATATACCGAAGCGATTCAGGTTAAGTACCTTGCTCAAGGGTACAACGGCAGTGTCCAACCGGGGAATCGAACCTGCAACCTTTCGGTTACAAGGCCAGTTCCTTAACCATTATACTACACTGCCGCCCTGTGTAGTGATAGTGAGTGATGTTACTGGTGAGCAGTCCAGTGTTTACAGAGAATGTGTTTCTACTGGCAAACACACATACCAGAAAGGAACATAATCAACAAACATATCAGTGCCTCATTTATGTCCAAAATAATGTGGATACTCTGGCTGAACTACTGAGGACAGTCGTGTGACATGAAAAACCAGAGACAGATGAGTGACAGTTTCCTAGGTAGCAGGTTTTTTATTTTTTATTTTGTTTGTGCTCAATGTGGGCTCAAAGCTGTACATATCTCATTTCCACCCTGATTTGGAGTGTCCAATTATATGCAACCGCAGCCACGTTCATTATTATTATATATTTTATTTGCAGACCAATCATTGGTCATGTTATTGGTCATATTTGGTTTTGCACCCTAAGGTGCAGGCTAAGGTTTTAGTAAATCAGGCCCTTAGTGTGAAGTTGACCGGATTAAGCACTAAGCACTGAGCACTAAAACACTAAGCACTAAGCATTAAGCACTGAGCACTAAACACTAAGCACTGAGCACTAAAACACTAAGCATTAAGCACTAAGCACTAAACACTAAGCACTAAACACTAAGCACTGAGCACTAAAATGAGGTTTAGCTGTAGTATGAACGGGGCCTAACAGTGACGAGGGGGAAACTCTTCTCAACCACCACCAATGTGTAGCACCCACCTGGGTGATGCGACGGCAGCCATTTTGCACCAGCACGCTCTCAACCAGCTGAGGTGGAGAGGGAGAGAATGATTTTATTTTAGCCAATTAAACTGGGGGATGCTTAGGTGCATTATTGGGTATCGTGTGTCATGTAATCAGTGAACCAAAGCTGTGATTTTTTTAGGTGTGGTTTCAGAGTGTCAGCAGGAAAGATCCCAGCTGAGGAACAAGGAAAAGGCAATGCAGGTGCTACGGGCCAAACTGTACAGCTTGAGACTGGAGGAAGAGACCAGCAAGAGATACCAGGCCCGCAAAATCCAGGTACTGTCATCGTAAACCTTCAATAATGTATGTAATGGATACTGAAACATAGCATGCAGATTTATGTGGTGGAATAGATTTTTTAAGAAAAATATTTTTTTTCCTAATACAGTAATATACTGTAATTCGTTTTTTCAGTCCATTTTTTGAGCTTTTAATACCAGCTATAAGTTTATGGAACAAAATAATATTGGATTCATTCATTTTCAATATATTAATTAAAATTTCAGTTCATTTCCTGAATTTACAGAAAACTAAAATAGGACTGACTCCATTCCTGATACAATAGGATCTAAAGCTCTGGACTCCATTCCTGATACAATAGGATCTAAAGCTCTGCTTTTTCTGCTTTTTTTTGTTGCATTAGATTGGTACCAAAGGAAGGTCTGAAAAAATTAGGACCTACAACTTTTCACAAGACAGAATCACAGATCACAGGATCGGAAAAACGCTCCACGATGTGAAAGGGTTCCTGTTGGAGAAGACCAATTGGAGGAAATGAATGAGGCCTTGCAGCAGTTTGCTGAACAAGAAGCTCTCATGGACATTTTGAAGGAACACATATCAGATTAATAATTTTGAATAAAATAAAAGCGTATTTCAAATAATATTGTGCATTTCACGTATCTCTCACATTCATATTCACACGTCTTGCATACGGGTGGCAGTGTGGCATAATAGCTAGGGAACTGGGCAAAGGTTGCAGGTTCGATTCCCAGGTAGGACACTGCCGTTGTACCCTTGAGCATATATCCAGCTGTAGAAAAATGAAAAATGTAATAAAATGCAGATGCTGTAAGTCTGCTAAATGCCTGTAATGGATAATTGATTTAATGTATTACTTTGCATTACTAGAATTTCCTTCCATAGGAAATGAGGTTATAACACCTGTTTTTACATCCTGCTGCTAAATTAAAAATAACTGCAGGCTTACACTGCCCTGTTCTGTGAGTGTGAAACAGGACTGTGGTATTCTTTTGAAAAGTAACAAGTATTCTAGGAGCGACCGTCCTTGTACATGATTGACATCCAATAGTTTATTTTAAACATTTAATCGAATTGTTCTCGTGGATGTACTGTATAGCCTATTTTAAAACGTTTATAATAAGATGATGGAAAAATATGCAGATCTAGTCTCTTGCTGTTCTGCTTTTTAGTAAGGAACATTATTCATCACCGCGAATTCCCATTTAGAAGCACGTGCGCATTAATACCTCATGTTTATTCTGTAATTCTTCTTCAGTGAGCTGCTCAACCATAGATATAACGTTGCATTACTTTTTCCACATGACGTATGGCGTCATTGCTCCGCCTCTCGCAGCCATTGGTTCTTCTCTGAAGTTAAAGGTATCCCGCTCTCGGCTGTGATTGGCTACTCTGTGTTGGCCGCAACTTTCAAACTACTTAACTGGCGCTTTTTCTGGTTTGCAATTCTATGATTCTAGCCAGGTAACAAAAGTTGGAGGCTTCGCGTGGAAAATATTACAAGTTACAAGGTAAGATTATCATGCTTGTTTTGAATACGGAGGATGCGGCTAACTAACTTTAACCTAACGTTAGCTTTTGTGATTTTTACAATGTGTATTGAATGCACAGTCATCTTGGCTAGCGCTACATAATTTACAGAGCTAACTTGGCAAACAGATTTCAAAGATGTTGTCTGGCTAACATGTAGTTAACTTAGTAATTTATTTTGTTGTTAATCCTTGGGCGGGAAGTGGAGTGGTTAACGTAACTAATTCCATGAACGGTTAATATTTCCAGAAAAAATAAGCCTAAATGTTGGCCGTTTGCGGAAATGTGCATAAGTTATGTTGTCAGCTAGCCACGTATAGAAATGACAGGCTAATGTTAGTTTGCTAACATTGGAGATACATTTCCGTAACCAACGTAGACTATTCACCACCATCCAATATGCTTATACATGTATTCATTTTTAGCCATTTATTTAAATGAAACGTATCCGTAATTAAGTAATAATTATTTGACTTGGCAACTTGACTATGAGCATAGGCTGACGAAGTTAACTGTTTACGTTAGCTGGGTAACTCAGCTATGCAAGTAAGCAAGCAAGCAAGCTCAGTCTAATCTTATCCCCTTTATACATAACTTTACTAAACGTTTCTGTTAAAAGCGCTTTACTCCCTGTAAACGGTTGAAGACTTCATGGGATAATTAGGCTCCAAAACCCGAATGTCTGGTCTCGAGCTGGGGGCGCTAAAATGGTTCCCTTTGAATTAGCATATTGCGTTTAGGCGCCAGACCTCCCCAATAACCCAAAAAACGTAGACTGTAAATTCGACTAACTTAACCTTTTAATTTTAGTCTTGGTGGGTTTCATTGCCACTTGAGCACAATTTGAGGGTAGCTTCATTAGTATCTATGGTAGAAGTGTATCCTGAGAAACCACTTTGTTTGTTCTGCTAGCCCATGCTAGTTTACGATTAGAATTGACATGATGCTTCTGAATATAATTGCTTAATATTCACTATGCATAGTAAATGCTAGCTCTTTGCATTATATTTGACATATTTACTGTCATAAAATATTACAGCATTTTTTAAAGTGTCACATATGAATGGAAGTTTTATTCTATTCTTGTTTGTTTTCTTCAGGGTATTAAAAAATAAATATGAAGAGCCCTTTAACCAAACCACAGGTCCCTCTCCTCTGTAAAATGGAGCCTTGTGAGAAGGTGTTGGAACAGACTTCACCCAAAAAGACTCCAGCCAGTGTTGCCTTCAAACCCCCTGCCCCTGTGTGCGTGAAGGCCTTAAGTTTTGACGCGTGTGAGAGTGTAAAAGGCACGCATAACAAGGAGAACTGCGAGGACTCTCTCTCCTCCAGCCTGCTCAGCTGTGGGGAGCTGGAGGGCGATGCTCCACCACCGGGCTGTGGCGGCTTTCAGACGGACAGCGGCTACGTCTCTCTGGACCAGACGGCCGTGGTCTCCACCCCTCCTGCAGCGGGTTCCCTGTTGGAGGCCAGCCCGTCGGACCCTAAGCTGCCTGCCCTGCAGTTTCAGCGTGCGGTCTGCAGGGCGCTCAGTAAGAGCTATGGGAAAAGCCTGAGCTTTGACTGGGCCGTCGTCCACAGCCTGGCTGGGCAGTTCGGCCTTCACAACGTCATCGGAGGGAAAATGGGGCTGGAGGACTTTGACGTCTTACAGGGCCTGCTGAAGAAGGACATGAAGCACCTCTTAACCAAAATCCTGCTCCTGCTGGGAGATGTTGATCTTGTAAAGTAAGAACCTGCTCCTGGGGTTTTTTTTCTTGAGCAGCCTATAGGCCCTGCTTCGGCGGAATATAATGTGCATGTAAATGTTTGGATGCATTTTGAGGCTGTCCTGGGGGGCATTTCACAAAGCGAGGTTACTGAGTAAAAGCCGAGTCCCAAATCTGGAACATGGACTGAAGTAAAGTTGTTCCCGATGTTACTCAGTGAAGTTATCCAGCTAACTTAGTATTTCTGCTTTGTGAAAAAGCCCCGTTGTCATCAGTCATGCCAAACCTTTGTCTAAATTACAACTTGTCAGAGTTAAATACAGTGTCTGGCTATACTACAAAGCAGGATTACTGAGTTAGCTGGATAACTGCACTGAGTAAAACCTGGAATCCTCCCAAATCTGCAACATGGACTGAAGTAAAGGGCTGTTCCACATTTATCCAGCTATCTGAGTAGTGGTGCTTTGTACTATACCCTCCTGCTCCACATGGCTACTATACCCTCCTGCTCCACATGGCTACTATACCCTCCTGCTCCACATGGCTACTATACCCTCCTGCTCCACAAGGCTACTATACCCTCCTGCTCCACATGGCTACTATACCCTCCTGCTCCACATGGCTACTATACCCTCCTGCTCCACATGGCTACTATACCCTCCTGCTCCACATGGCTACTATACCCTCCTGCTCCACATGGCTACTATACCCTCCTGCTCCACATGGCTGTATTTTGGATGTGAGTTGGCTTGTGTGTGTTTTCTCTCCCCTCATCTTATTCATGAATTGTCTCTGCAGCTGCAAAAAAGTGAGCAGAACCTGGCGAAGGATCATTTCCAGTGACCCGCGAGCGCTAAGGAAGTGTAAAGAGGCAGAACAGAGGCTGCGGGTAAAAGGCCCTTTATTACTACAGTAATGCTACATACTACAGTAATGCTACATGCTGCGTAAGGTCCTTTATTACTACAGTAATGCTACATGCTATGTAAGGCCCTTTATCACTACAGTAATGCTACATGCTGCGTAAGGTCCTTTATTACTACAGTAATGCTACATGCTATGTAAGGCCCTTTATCACTACAGTAATGCCACATGCTACGTAAGGCCCTTTATTACTACAGTAATGCTACATGCTACGTAAGGCCCTTTATTACTACAGTAATGCTACATGCTACGTAAGGCCCTTTATTACTACAGTAATGCTACATGCTACGTAAGGCCCTTTATTACTACGGTCATGCTACGTAAGGCCCTTTATTACTACAGTAATGCTACGTAAGGCCCTTTATTACTACAGTCATGCTACGTAAGGCCCTTTATTACTACAGTAATGCTACTACGGCAGCTACCGCATGCTATATTACTACAGGAGCTAAGGCCCTTTATTACTACAGGAGCTACATGCTAATACTGTTTACCCTTTGCAGTAATGCTACGTAAGTACTTACTATACAATACTTCAGTGTAAAGAGGCAGAACAGAGGCTGCGGGTAAGGCCCTTTATTACTACAGTAGGTACAGGAGCTACATGCTACTACTGTGTACTTTGTGGAAACTAGGCCCTTTATTGCTACAGTACCTACATTACATTAATTTAGCAGACGCTTTTATCCAAAGTGACGAAGCTACATGCTACTTCAGTGTACTTTGTGGCCCTTTATTACTACAAGAGCTACAGTAGCTGCATGTTACTACTGTGGAACTCATCCAATAGTGAATTTGACCTTTGAACCCCCTGCATGGTGGGAAAGTGTGAAAATGTGGCCAGCGTGGGCCTGTCTGTTCCCCGGCATTCCCTGGAATGTTTTACATGGCATTCCCTGGAATGTTTTACATGGCGAAGCAGAGAACGGCGTTTGGTCTAAACTCCTTCGGTGCTTAGTTTGTTTAGAAGGCCTAGGCCATGTTGGCTGACAGTATTGCATGGATTTAAAGCTTTTACAGTTGCGTAGGCATTATGTTATGAATGAGCATAATTGTGTTTTTTAATCGTATACTTAATTTTATTTTCATACTAGCAGTTGTTTAATTGTGGTCTTGTTGCAGGACTCCAGACAGCTCGGGCCGCTTTTGACGCGGGACTTCACCCCCTGTAGGGGTGCGTTCAGCCAGGTGCAAGATTTGGCCTCCACTCCCATACAGAGGCTGAGCAGGACAGCCCACACCTCCTCCCAGAAAAGCCGATTTTGGGAATTCCAGGAGGTAATGTCCCCTGCCCCGTCTGTTCCTCTGGAGCAGTCGCATCGCTGCGCCGGCTGTTAATGTTTTAAACCACAAACCCCAGAATGCCCCTGTACCTGGCCTGCCACTGTCATTGGCAGGTTTTCAAACTTCTGTGAAATTCATCACAAACTTGTCTGGACCAATCAAAAACATACAGTAAAACTGAAATGTGAAGTGTCCCTATATAGCATATAGCCCGTATACATGGCACTGCTTGTGCAGTCAGTCTGCTGTAATGTAGTTGTGTTGTTGTTCAGGTTGGCAGTTGGGTGAAGCAGCATGAGGCGCTGCTGTATTGTAGTTGTGTTGTTGTTCAGGTTGGCAGTTGGGTAATGTAGTTGTGTTGTTGTTCAGGTTGGCAGTTGGGTGCTGTAATGTAGTTGTGTTTTTCATGTTGGCAGTTGGGTGAAGCAGCATGAGGCGCTGCTGTAATGTAGTTGTGTTGTTTTTCAGGTTGGCAGTTGGGTGCTGTAATGTAGTTGTGTTGTTTTTCAGGTTGGCAGTTGGGTGCTGTAATGTAGTTGTGTTGTTTTTCAGGTTGGCAGTTGGGTGCTGTAATGTAGTTGTGGTGTTTTTCAGGTTGGCAGTTGGGTGAAGCAGCATGAGGCGCTGCTGTAATGTAGTTGTGTTGTTGTTCAGGTTGGCAGTTGGGTGCTGTAATGTAGTTGTGTTGTTGTTCAGGTTGGCAGTTGGGTGCTGTAATGTAGTTGTGTTGTTGTTCAGGTTGGCAGTTGGGTGCTGTAATGTAGTTGTGTTGTTTTTCAGGTTGGCAGTTGGGTGAAGCAGCATGAGGCGCTGAAGTCGTGTAAACTGTGTGGATCGCCGGCGCGGTTCGACCCGGCCGTCTCTCGGGCCGTCTGCACGCGGCACAGCTGCGGCTTCGTCTGCTGCACGCTGTGCCAGGCCGAGTACCACGGCTCCTCCAGCTGCCAATTGGCCGTGCTCCGGACACCTGGCTGGTCCAAGCCCAGCCCAATCATTGGCAGCGCCCAAAGCAAGAGGAACGTCAAGCGCCTTTGAGCCCAAAGAATTTTAAAAACATGATGCACTTTTTTTCTTTTCTTTTTTTTTTTTTTATTGGAAAGACATTTTAAAAGTATTTATTGAATTGTATTTGACATTTTAGCCAGTGTTCTTCCGGAACGGGTCCGTTCAAACGATCGCCGGCTATCGAGCGTATGAGCCACTACGCCTGAAGCCGAGGTTTGACAATTGTGCTGCGTTTTAAAAAAAGCCAACGGACTGATTTGGACTTTGTAAATATAAAATCAGAATGTGTGTTTTATGAAAGCTGTACATACATTTTATGTCTTTGACATTTGAATTCAATGATGTTCGTCACTAAAGTCTTTGTCTGTTCTATCCTTTTCATTGTCAAAATTTAAATTGTATAAACTGGTCTCAATAAAGAATCTTCTTTTTTATTTTATTTTAATTAGATTTAAACAGCTGTTTGACTTATGTGCACACTTCATGGAAAGTGGTGAGTTTGGGGTTAGGGTTAGGGTATTTAAAGTTCTTAAATTGGGTGATTGAGCAGCTTGATATGGCATATCAACGTTAAAGCTTAGGGTATTTTACTTATGCGTTGATATCCTTTTGCTGCTAATTGACCGGGCTTAAGTCTTATCTGATATCAAACAGCAAAGCCCTCAGGCATAGTGTGCTGGTGTTTAAAAAAAAAAGTGCTCCTTTTGATTTTTAATTTGTCTAATGGGGGGGGGGGGGAGAAATTGCTATTAATATTTACAGTGATTACAATGTGTACAATTAGGTATGTTTTTAAAACTGATTTTGGTGAATTCTCTAATGTGTCAATATGGACCATATGAACTGAAGGTGGAAGAGGGTTTATTCAGCATTAGGCCCTATTCTGACAGGACTAATTTTACCTCAGAACATCTATAAAGGAATTTTTACTGGTTTTCTGGGGTAATTGTAGTGCATTCAGGATAAGAATTCCACCCAAATATGACTTACCCTGACGTAGACCGTGTGCTGGATATTAATGGAAAGGTAATTTCCGATATCAACAAAAATATTGGGGAGAACGCAAGACGTGTGGAGCCTAGGCTAAACACAATTTAACCTAATGAGGCTGCTAATGCGATCCATCTCATTTTCGAGATTTGACGAAAAGATATGACGTGCTAAATACTTCAGATGAGCACTCAAATTACTGAGATGTCCATTCACACGGGGACCTCCAGGAGTTCCCCAAAAAAAACTGGTAAATCGGCCCCGGAATTTTTACTCCCCGGTCAGGTAATTACTGAAATGGCCGATTGTGATGGGATTAAAATCACAAATCGTAGGTAATAATTCCTATTACCAGAGGTCCCTAGGTAAAACTAATCCTGCCGGAATAGGACTAGTCTCAGGCACATGTAAAGCTTATTCAGTGTTGGCCTCAGGCAAATGTATAAAAGGTTATTCAAGGGCTGATCCGTTTCAGGATTTTGTGCTAACTTCTAATTATTTAATTGGCTCAATCATATCTTGACTTTACATTTATATGAGCACCAGTTACGGTTGCTGACTGCAAGTGTATAGATTTTACTGTGCTCAAGCCCAGGAGTGAACCAGCATAGTTTATAGAGCTGTGAGAAAACTCAAACATTACATTTGCTTTTATCCAAAGCGACATACAATAAGTGCATACAGAAACGTCATCAAAGTAACTACAGAACAGGTACGACAAAGCACATCCTTCTCATAATGTAGCAGCTATCCTAAGGTAACTGGTTGGAACGAAAACCAGGACCCAGGCCTACCATCCAGGACTTGAGCTGTGTACCCCCTGGACCAGAGGCTGCTTTCATATGCCCATTGTAAAAACTATTAACTGAGGATGTTCAACTGAATCTTTCTGTAAGGTAATAGTGTTATCATACACTCCCATGTCATTGTCATTTTTGATCTTTATAGATTCTTCACCTGTTTTTACAGTTTAGTTTTGCTAGCCTATATGGGGCATATGCACTACTGTGTTCATATAAAGCACAACTGAACTCTGGGTAGTGTAGTTATCTGGCCATGATATGAGTCCAAATTGTGTGCGAAATATGTTCCTTAGTTGCTCTGTGCTCCCCTGGGGTGATAATCCAGAATAGGGTATTTGTCACTCTCCATTCACTTCTATAGGGCAGCTAAAACGGTCTCAAAATTACACTTCTAGCATGTAGGCCAGGGGTAGGGAACCCTGGTCCTGGAGAGCTGCAGGGTCTGCTGGTTTTAGTTGTTACTCCCCACTTAACTGCTTTAATTGATCAATTGATTACACAGATAACTCATCTCACCTGGTCTCTTTGGTTTAAGTAGTTGCTGTATTTAAGGTGAAAACAAAAACCAGGACCAGGGTTCCCTACCCCTGACGTAGGCTATACGAACGTGAACAAAGTGGATTCTGTCAGTACAAACAATAACCAGTCCTCGTAGGCTACGTTTTTTTTTGTGTAATTAAAATTATAAAAGTACTATTGTCTTCAATGTTGTTAGCAAGCTACCAGAAAAGACGAGCAAAATGTTTACTGGTCAGTTTGTTTACCATAGATATATACTACAGGAACGCTTGCTTCCGTGAAAATTTGGACCAATGAGTGGTTTCTGATACATCGGCGCATTAAAGCTGTTTCTGACGCAACAATTACCTCCCGGAACTACATTCCAAATAAGATATGAAAAAGCCAGGAAAGGGCCATTTAAGAAAAAAAATACGTAGGAGGACTGGTTATTGTTTGTATTGACAGAATCTGCTTTGTTCTAGTTCGTATACGTGCTAGAAGTGTCATTTTACATTACATTACAGGCATTTAGCAGACGCTCTTATCCCGAGCGACTTACACAACTTCTTATTACATTTATCCATTTATACAGCTGGATATATACTGAAGCAATTCAGGTTAAGTACCTTGCTCAAGGGTACAACGGCATTGTCCTACCTGGGAATCGAACCTGCAACCTTTCGGTTACAACTCCAGTTCCTTAACCATTATACTATACTGCCGCCCCAATTTTGAGACCGTTTTAGCTGCCCTATAGAAGTGAATGGAGAGCGGCAGATACTTTATTCTGGATTATCACCCCAGGGGAGCACAGAGCATCTAACGAACATATTTCGCCACCATTTGGACCCATATCATGGCCAGGTAACTACACAACTACACAAAGTTCTACCAAAGTTCAGTTGTGCTTTAATCTCCAGTTTATTGGGAGATTTAACAGACATAATTAGATTGTATGAGCTTTGCCATCTCTTGCCATTATTTTGGTCCTAACCGAGAGCCCTATATTTGTTCTTTCTCACTGACAGACACTGATTAAACAAGCAGGAATAAAGTCAATAGGGGACACGTGAAATCTGAAGATATATTCCGCAACCATTTAAGTCTCTAGATGGCGCTGTACAGCAATGTAACTTCTCAAGGGGATGTCAATGAAATGTAGGCCTATAATGAAGCCTTGCTTCAGGCAACAAGAAATGTTGACTGGTTAAATGCCTAGAATTTACATTGACATTGGTTTGTTAAATGCAAAGCTAATTTCTGTAAGGAAATTACAGGATCCCAAGTTTAATAAGGTAATCTGTCTGAATTTCATAGTCTGAAGCTTTGTCAGGTTTTAGTATATTTTAATTACTGTTTAATGAGTCTACAGATGTTCTCACAGTCACAGCTTGATGTTTTGACAATAAATAGGTTCAATTAGATTCTAAGTGGAAGTCGGGCAGTTGTGTTCAGTTAGCACATTAGCTCAGTCTGAAAGATTAGATTAAGCGATTAACTCTGAAACAACAACATGGCTCAGTGCCACTGCCTCTGAATCAAGGTATTATGACAGCATTTTATTTAAAACTTATATATATATATATATATATACTTATCGCTTGTAAGAGTACCTGAAAATAAGATATCAAGAGTCTTTTGATGGTGTTGGGTTGCAGACATCAGGAAGCCATTACATGCAAAAGATATGCAACCAGATATTAAATATGATAGCTTTATTAAAGTTTATGTTCATTTTTCCAATTGCTTTTGGTCCCATAAAATGCGGGGACTATGTATAAAAATGGCTACAATTGCTACCCTGTTTACCTGGTATGATTGTAAAAACCCTCAAACTAAAGCTGAAAGTCTGCACTTTAACCTCATAGTCACTGTTCCATTTCAAATGCAATGTCAGAAACAACAAAAATTGTGTCACTCTCCAAGTACTTATGGACCTGACTGTATTTCAACAGCGTTCTCAGGCTGTCATGAAATGCCCCCCCCCCCCCCCCCCCCCCCCCAATTATGGCTTTCCAGTTACACAGACCAAATCTTAAAATTATCCATGCTGATTACTATGGCAATACATGCAGGTAATGAAAGCTGCAGCTTACTGGAAGCTTGTACAGAGGAAAAAATCTTTATTGTTTTAATTGAATCACATCTTTATTGTTTTAATTGCATGACATCTTTATTGTTTTAATTGAATCACATTTTTATTGTTTTAATTGCATGACATCCATGAACAGAGAGGGAGTCCAGCCAAAAGCTCCAGTGGTTTTAAATATTATATTTTGTTTTCATTATTTTACTTATCTTTTGCCTGTAGGGTCTGCTGTCTTTCAGTGACAATGCAGGTAGACATTGTAATGCAGGTAGACACGCCTCTCCCTGAAAAGTGATCCCTGGCATTAGATTTGTGGAATTAGTGGAACTAGACCTAGAATTGGATTGCAGCAAATATTATACCCCTGAATCATGTATTGAAAGTATCACACCATGCGATCCGAGAAGAGATAATTGATCGGTTTTGCTGCCACGGGTAATTGTGTACAATCTCTAAAGATGTAGATTTACACTTTCCAGTGAGTCACAATTATTCCTTATTTTCTGGAAAAAAAAAACATCCAATTTTCTTATAAGCTGTAACCTAGCATGGTATTTTTCAAACACAGGGGTTGTGTATCTCAGTTTAAAAAATCCACCTGTAGATTCATTTTCACATATGTACGTATATACAATCAGGTATATTATATATATTTTTTCATACTAAACAATGCATTTACAATAAACCTTTTTCAGAGAACCAAAACAATAAAATAACCTACAGATTCATGGAGCAGCCTGTCGTATGTCATCACATCTGTTATATTCATACTTCTGGCAGTCGTGTTCTTAGTAAAACATATTTTACCCTTGCTAAAAGGAGACGGTCCAATGCTGAGGACATAATTTGCCATTTCTATTTTTAATGCACCAATCAAGCTTCCCTACAACACCTAAAATCAAGTTTTACACTTCCTCAAACCATTTCCAATTTTAATTAATATTGTGCAGGCAATACAATCCAAAGATGGGGTTAAATTAAACCAGTCATTCTGTAACAAAGATGCCATTTTCACTTCTTCAGAAAGTAAAATTTATTTCACAAAAATGAGAGAAATATTTACCTTACCATCTTCAGCAGGTGAAACTGTGATTGTCCTGCGCAACACTGACATGGCACTTTACAACATTTGAGTCCCAGGGTTCGCCCGCATTGAATTTAATTTGAGCAGCAATATATTTCAGCTTCAGGATTATTTCATTGCCACATTTCAGCCAGGAAATTAAATCTACACAAATAAGAGCTATCCACCTTCAGAGTGGATGTTTCAGCCGGAGTCTGAGGTACATGGCCATTATAAGACAAAGCCTGTGTAAATCTACACAGAAATATACATGATATTTCAGAGGAAAATGACCTCATACATTTCGCATACAGCATGGTTTTGGATTTGAGCACAAATTCTATCGTGTCGACAGCACCATCGATCAAGCATGCTCATCGCACATCGGCACAGAGCTATAGCATCACAATCAAATGTTACATTTTCATGAATGAAACCAAAATCTCATGCAGCCTCTCAAATGGATGGTACATTTATGAGTACACAATAAAACAGTCATTAGTACCTAATTAAACGAATGTTATACTCATTATATGAGATATGGACACTTCCAGGCCTGCCATGAGCTGCGCTACAGTCATTACAGCTGACAGCTGGACTTCCTCTTTTCTCTTTGCTCCCATGTTTGCCTTAATCAGGAATTGGGCCAAAATCTGTTTGGTTTCCTGTCATTGGCTAATATCATAGCGTACCTCAAGGTGATCATTATTGGCAGTTGGTCTGAAGTTTAATGATGACATGAATCATGTATTTATTTTTTTTTCAAAGATGACTGCAACATAAAAATAGATTTTTCGGCACCTGTCTTTTTTTTTTCACTCATGAAATACGCCCACATGGTGTCCCTCTCAGCTTGTCTTTTCAATCAGAGTCTGGATTTGTGTGGTTTTGTCAGTTCCCCTTGCGGCCCTGGGGGCCTAAATGTCACTGTCGTGGTTAATGGCTCTGACGCTGAGTCCCGCGCGCGTGATGACAAGCAGCCCTTTTTTTCATTTCCTGCGTGCCCGCGGCCATGCTGCCTCTCTCCTCCTCGTTGTGTTTGACCGCCCGTGTGAACGGGGGACTGATAAAACCCCGGGAAACACCAGCACCCCATGAAAGTGGCTTTGGGACACACGCTAAAAGCTGATAGTAGATGTGCCTTCAGTTGAATTCACTCTCGTTTTATTCTTCCTATATGCTCCAATTCATACTTTGGTTCTTTATACACACAGTGGCCACCCTATGATACATATGAGGTATACGCTATGATACGTAGCTCTGCAGTGAGGTGTATGACACTACCATGCGACTGTTTTACTGTTTTAAGTACAAAGTACAATATACAGTCAAGCCGGAAAGTCTGCACACCCCTTTCACCTTCTCCACGTTTTATTACGTTACAGACTTATACTACAATAGATTGAGTTCATTTTTTGCCTCAAACATCTACACACAATAGCCAATAATGACGAAGTGAAAACAGGTTTTTAGAAAATATGCAATTTTATTTTACTGACAAAAATAGGTTATTTAGGGGTTACATATCTGTACACACCCTTAGCCTAATACTTTGTTGCTGCACCTTTGGCAGCGATTACAGCTTCAAGGCGTCTTGGGAAAGAAGCTACGAGCTTGGCACACTTGTTTCTGGACATTTTTGCCCATTCCTCTTGGCATATCCTTGCAAGCTCCATCAGGTTGGATGGGGAGCGTCGGTACACAGCCATTTTCAGCTCTTTCCACAGATGTTCAATTGGATTCAGGTCTGGGCTCTGGCTGGGCCACTCAAGGACATGCAGACTTTCTCCGAAGCCACTCCTTTGTTCTCTTGGCTGTGTGCTTCGGGTCGTTGTCATGTTGGAAGGTAAACCTTCGCCCCAGTCTGAGGTCCAGAGCGCTCTGGAGCAGGTTTTCTTCAAGGATCTCGGTGTACTTAGCTGCATTCATCTTTCCCTCTATCAGGACTAGTCGCCCTGTTCCCGCTGCTGAAAAACATCCCCACATCATGATGCTGCCACCGCTATGCTTCACTGTAGGGATGGTATTAGCCAGGTGATGAGCGGTGCCTGGTTTCCTCCAGACGTGACGCTTAGTATTCAGGCCAAAAAGTTCAATTTTGGTTTCATCAGAACAGAGAATCTTGATTCTCATGGTTTGAGAGTCCTCTAGGTGCCTTTTGGCAAACTCCAAGCAGGCTGTGATGTGCCTTTTACTAAGGAGGGGCTTCCTTCTGGCCACTCTACCATAAAGGCCTGATTGGTGGAGTGCTGCCTGGATGGTTGATCTTCTGAAAGGTTCTCCCATCTCCACAAGGATACGCTGGAACTCTGTCAGAGTGACCCTCGGGTTCCTGCTCACCTCCCTGGCTAAGGCCCGTCTTCCCCGATTGCTCAGTTTGGCCGGGCGGCCAGGTCTAGGAAGATTCTTGGTGGTTCCAAACTTCTTCCATTTACGAATGATGGTGGCCACTGTGCTCTTTGGGACCTGTAAAGCTGCAGAGATTTTTCCGTACCCTTCTCCAGATCTATGCCTTGACACAATCCTGTTTCTGAGGTCTGCAGATAATTCCTTTGACCCCATGGCTTGGAGTTTGCTCTGACATGCACTGTCAACTGTGGGACCTTATATAGGCAGGTGTTGGCAATCCTCAATCATGTCCAATCAATTGAATTTATCACAGGTGGACTCCAATTAAGTTGTAGAAACATCTCAAGCAGTATCAGTGGAAACAAAATGCACCTCAGCTCACTTTTGGGTGTCATATCAACGGGTGTGCACACTTGTGTACATATGATATTTTACATTTTGATTTTTAATAAATTAGCACAAATGTCTAAAAACCTGTTTTCACTTTGTCATTATGGGCTATTTTGTGTAGAAATTTGAGACAAAACATGAACTCAATCTATTGTAGAATATGTCTGTAACGTAATAAAACGTGGAGAAGGTGAAAGGGGTGTGCAGACTTTCCGGCTTGACTGTACATCTGTAACCATGAGTGTGTGTGTGCGTGCGTGCGTGCGTGCGTGCGTGTGAGTTTGTGTGTGTGCGGTGGGGGGAGGGTGCTGCTCTCCAATCTTCAGGAGAATATTCAGAGGCATATTTATTCACTTTATGTATATCAATGTAACGTGTTAAATTGCTTCTTAATAACTTAACTTAATCATTTCAAAGTGCTGGCAGAGCAGCCCCTATAAAATATTTCCTCCATCAGACACACACACACACACACACACACACACACTGTACACACACAGACACACACACACACACACTGTACACACACATACACACACACACACACACACACACACACTGTACACACACACATGCATGCGCACACACACAGACACACACATGCACACTGTACACACACACAGACACACACACACACACACTGTACACACACATACACACACACACACACTGTACACACACACAGACACACACACACACGCACACTGTACACACACACACACACACAGACACACACACACACACACTGTACACACACATACACACACACACACAGACACTGTACACACACACAGACACATACACATGCATGCGCACACACACTCATAATCTGCAAAAAATTGTTGATTCAAACATAAAATTACTCTTCCCCCCCCCCCCCCCAATGTTCATTGCTAAATGTCTGCAATGAAAGTTTAAAAGGTCAGACTGTGGGGTTAGAGGTTAGGGTTGGGTTAGGGTTTTCCTGGATTGGACCACATGTTTTATAAAAGAATAAAAAAGATTTTAGAAATGTACTTATGTAGTAATATTCAATATTTCGCAACAATTTCAGTGATTTGTTGAATCTGACATTATTTAAATATGCAATCTTTGCTGTTAGTGAGATAGTAATTGTTGTGATATTTGATAAATACAGTATAGACCATCAGTATACAGTATAGTATGGAGCACATAATGATACTATGTTACACATGTGTGTTTTACACGTGTTCATGTTGGACGTGAAAATTTCCAAATATCAAAGAGCCAATTATCCAGGAAAATCCCAAGAGTTGTAGGGACATTATCTAGAAGTCTAAAGTCAAAGTTCAAAGTCCTTTTGCTCCATAGCAAGTAATTAATCCCAGAGATGCCCTTTCCAAGACACAAGTGCTACAGAATTCAATTATAGAGCCCTTGGGTTATTACATCTTCACATAATTTATCAAATTACAGCAACACTGGAACACGGCTTCTAATGAGGCCCCATAATGGAAGAAGTCATTAAGATTTGTTGTCACAAATACAGGTGTTAGACTCATCTCCCTACGCAGTATGCACATAACCACAAATACAGGTGCTAGACTCATCTCCCTACGTACATAATCACAAAGAAATAATTTCTTCCTGCTACCTTTCAGTGCAACCAAGGTGCATTGAAAAAAATATTTTAAAAAGCTGGTTGAATTAATTTTAGAATTAATTCAACCAGCAACTGAGTTCTCTCTGTGGGGAGAAGTGGAAGTAAGAAAGTATTTATTGTTACCAAAAACATGGCAACATGTTTTAGCCTAGGGGCCAACACAGTGAGTCACATGCACCTGCTGCAAGAGCACTAGCTTTCAAAATCAACCAATAATACTGCTATACCATATAACTCAGATTACTACATGCTCTTATACTGCTATACCATATAACTCAGATTACTACATGCTCTTATCCTGCTATACCATATAACTCAGATTACTACATGCTCTTATACTGCTATACCATATAACTCAGATTACTACATGCTCTTATCCTGCTATACCATATAACTCAGATTACTACATGCTCTTATTCTGCTATACCATATAACTCAGGTAACTACACTCTCTTATACTGCTATACCATATAACTCAGATTACTACATGCTCTTATACTGCTATACCATATAACTCAGATTACTACATGCTCTTATCCTGCTATACCATATAACTCAGATTACTACATGCTCTTATACTGCTATACCATATAACTCAGATTACTACATGCTCTTATATTGCTATACCATATAACTCTGGTAACTACACGCTCTTATACTGCTATACCATATAACTATGGTAACTACACATTCTTATCCAGCTATACCATATAACTCAGGTAACTACATGCTCTTATCCTGCTATACCATATAACTCAGATTACTACATGCTCTTATCCTGCTCTACCATATAACTCAGGTAACTACATGCTCTTATACTGCTATACCATATAACTCTGGTAACTACACCCTCTTATCCTGCTATACCATAGAACTCAGATTACTACACGCTCTTATCCTCCTATACCATAGAACTCAGATTACTACATGCTCGTATCCTCCTATACCATATAACTCAGATTACTACTTGCTCTTATCCCCCTATACCATAGAACTCAGATTACTACATGCTCTTATCCTCCGATACCATAGAACTCAGATGACTACATGCTCTTATCCTCCTATACCATAGAACTCAGATTACTACGTGCTCTTATCCCCCTATACCATAGAACTCAGATTACTACGTGCTCTTATCCTCCTATACCATAGAACTCAGATTACTACATGCTCTTATCCTCCTATACCATAGAACTCAGATTACTACGTGCTCTTATCCCCCTATACCATAGAACTCAGATTACTACGTGCTCTTATCCTCCTATACCATAGAACTCAGATTACTACGTGCTCTTATCCTCCTATACCATAGAACTCAGATTACTACGTGCTCTTATCCTCCTATACCATAGAACTCAGATTACTACGTGCTCTTATCCTCCTATACCATAGAACTCAGATTACTACGTGCTCTTATCCCCCTATACCATAGAACTCAGATTACTACGTGCTCTTATCCTCCTATACCATAGAACTCAGATTACTACACTCCCTATCGTTGGATTTCTAATAGCACTTTGTCATGGTTATTTGCAGCCTTTGCTTTTCGATGTTTTTGGTTTCCTGTTTGGCGTCGTCAAGACACTATCAGATTTTTTCCGCCTCCATTCCGGTTTTCGCGTCTTGCCCGACAATTATTCCCTTCACCTGTTTTGCGTTTCCTGTGGGCTATAAATACCTCAGGACTTTCGCATTTCCGCACTTCGAGATTGTCTTTGCTATGTTGACATACGAAGTCGGGAAAGGTATAGACATTTCGGTCGCTGCATTTCTGGTTGTTACTAATAGGAAATGCAGCAAGTCCGGTTATAAAGATTTAGGATTAGATTGGTTTTGTCGTTCCTTTCCAATCTTTATCATTTATTCTTTTTACCTGTTGCCAGTTGTGTTCAGCTCTTTTTCCACAAGAGCTTTGGCTAACAGGTTTTCTTTTCTATTCCTTTCCTTCACTCGTTTTTGTTTTGAGTTTGGTTTTGTTTCATTACCTCTTGTTATTTTAGTGCGTGAGGTTCTTATGTTAGTTATTCTCGCTGTTTATCGAGATCGCCTCAGTTTTTGGAGGTTGTTTTGTTTTGCTTTGTGCTAGGGAAGTTTTGCTCCCTATCCTGTGTTAACCCAGTCCTGGTGCGGATTATTCCGCGTTTTGTGGCGTATCTTTCTCTAGATACGCTTTTAGAAATCCTTATTGGTCGCGTTTGATTCTCCGAACCTTACACTTCCCCTCACACACTTCTATCATTTCAATACTTCTACTGCAATAAATCGTAATTTACTCAGGGGATAAAGCATATGATACGATTGAAAGAAAGTTACGATATTTTACACATGCTCATGCTGTAGCTGTTTAGTTCAATAAACTACACGAGAACCATTTCATAGGTACTTTTGAAGGTTCATATGAATCACTGATAATGATCATTGGTATTTAGCCTTTACCATTTTTCAGCTTGATAACTATGTTAAAAAAAACAATAAAAAAAACATCTCACCACACAGACTGACACACAGATTCATTGGTGTGGTTCATAATTGCTGGCCCACAAGCTTGGACTGAATTGCTTCTGGCCACAGCCATTTAAACCCACGTTTGCTAGGAGGCTCAACCATCTCACTCACTACAGGCCCTCACTGCTGGCTCCAGGGAGAGTGATGTCACTGGTCATCACTGCTGGCTCCAGGGAGAGTGATGTCACTGGTCATCACTGCTGACGACAGGGAGAGTGATGTCACTGGTCATAGCAGTCGAGTGATACATACAGTAGGCCTACAACCCATTCAGCGTCCCCAGGAGTGGAGATCATAAATATGCGTATATATTTATAATATAATGTACGAGGCCTACAATGTAACTTTCAATAAGCTATTTCTATTGTTTTCTTGGCACATTGTTTACAATCTCAAAACAGGCTCTTTTTTGGCCAAATGTGAAACATAACATTTCGGTCTGCCTGAATCCAGCAAAATATGATTAATTTGCTTTGCATTTTTGATAATTGCTAATTTGGTAATGTCCAGCAACATAAAATTAGATCCCACAAATCAGGGTATGGTTGAAAATGACTGAAATAAATTTGCTTCCACGGAGCAGTATCATACAAAAATGCAATCATTTATTTTTGTCTGTCTGTGCCTGGTAATGTCTGGATAAATTTAATTAACAGCAGTAGTTTTGTATTAGTAAACTCACACACAGCAGTAGTTTTGTATTAGTAAACTCACACACAGCGGTTGTTTTATATTAATAAACTCACACACAGCAGTAGTTTTGTATTAGTAAACTCACACACAGCAGTTGTTTTGTATTAGTAAACTCACACACAGCAGTTGTTTTGTATTAGTAAACTCACACACAGCAGTTGTTTTATATTAATAAACTCACACACAGCAGTAGTTTTGTATTAGTAAACTCACACACAGCAGTTGTTTTGTATTAGTAAACTCACACACAGCAGTTGTTTTGTATTAGTAAACTCACACACAGCAGTTGTTTTATATTAATAAACTCACACACAGCAGTAGTTTTGTATTAATAAACTCACACACAGCAGTTGTTTTGTATTAGTAAACTCACACACAGCAGTTGTTTTGTATTAGTAAACTCACACACAGCAGTTGTTTTGTATTAGTAAACTCACACTGTCAGTTAAATGTTGTAAATGTAAAAGAAGTAGCATGTCAAATAACTCCATGTATACACAAGCACGCACATGCACATACACACTCACAAGCACACATGCACGCACGCACATACACACACACAAGCACACATGCATGCATGCACATACACACACACACACACACACACACACACAGGCACACATGCACGCACGCACATGCACATACACACACATAAACACACATGCATGCACGCACGCACATGCACATACACACACAAACACATATGCAAACACACTCAGACACACATAACTGACACATATACACACAGTCAAACACATAAACACGTTTAAATGTAGCCTACACACACACAAACACACACACACATACACATATGTTGTATACACGTGTGAGACTTTCCCAGAGGGAGAATGACTGAGCCACCAGTGGAGTGATCTTCATTGAGACTGGCACCCTCCCCCCCACTGTATGCCAAAGGTCAGGTCCTCCCTCAGCTGTCAATACACCAGGAAATGACAGGCCCCGCCCACACCCCTGCAGGACAAGAAATGAGAGGTAGATTCCTCCAGAGAGTGACAAATTTCCACAGATTAACCCCCGCCCCCATTCACGCTGCTGGGGCGTCATTATCCCATCACCACCTTCAGTCCAATATGTGAAAACTGGCTGAGCACAAAAAAAACTTTGTTTACTGTTTGAGTTTCAAAAAAAGAAGTTAAGAGAAAAATGTTTTTAAATCAGTTGAAAATAACTGGACTATTTGAGGCGTCAAATAAAGTTAGAGTATTTTGCATGCACTTCAGGGATAAAGCAGGGAAGTGACATCACAGGGGAGCCGGCACATTGTGATGTATTGAATGACAGGATAATGCAGTGTGTATGGGGACGTCCCCGTATTGAATGACAGTATAATGCAGTGTGTATGGGGACGTCCCCGTATTGAATGACAGTATAATGCAGTGTGTATGGGGACGTCCCCGTATTGAATGACAGGATAATGCAGTGTGTATGGGTAGGTCCCTCTATTGAATGACAGGATAATGCAGTGTGTATGGGGAGGTCCCTGTATTGAATGACAGGATAATGCAGTGTGTATGGGAAGGTCCCCGTATTGAATGAAAGGATAATGCAGTGTGTATGGGTAGGTCCTTCTATTGAATAACAGGATAATGCCGTGTGTATGGGGAGGTCCCCGTATTGAATGACAGGATAATGCAGTGTGTATGGGGAGGTCCCCGTATTGAATGACAGGATAATGCAGTGTGTATGGGGAGATCCCTGTATTGAATGACAGGATAATGAAGTGTGTATGGGGAGGTCCCCGTATTGAATGACAGGATAATGCAGTGTGTATGGGGAGGTCCCCGTATTGAATGACAGGATAATTCAGTGTGTTTGGGGAGGTCCCTGTATTGAATGACAGGATAATGCAGTGTGTATGGGGGGTCCCTGTATTGAATGACAGGAGAATGCAGTGTGTATGGGGAGGTCTCCGTATTGAATGACAGGATAATGCAGTGTGTATGGGGAGGTCCCTGTATTGAATGACAGGATAATGCAGTGTGTATGGGGAGGTCCCTGTATTGAATGACAGGATAATGCAGTGTGTATGGGAAGGTCCCCGTATTGAATGACAGGATAATGCAGTGTGTATGGGTAGGTCCCTCTATTGAATAACAGGATAATGCAGTGTGTATGGGGAGGTCCCCGTATTGAATGACAGGATAATACAGTGTGTATGGGGAGGTCCCCGTATTGAATGACAGGATAATGCAGTGTGTATGGGGAGATCCCTGTATTGAATGACAGGATAATGCAGTGTGTATGGGGAGGTCCCCATATTGAATGACAGGATAATTCAGTGTGTTTGGGGAGGTCCCTGTATTGAATGACATGATAATGCAGTGTGTATGGGGGGTCCCTGTATTGAATGACAGGAGAATGCAGTGTGTATGGGGAGGTCTCCGTATTGAATGACAGGATAATGCAGTGTGTATGGGGAGGTCCCTGTATTGAATGACAGGATAATGCAGTGTGTATGGGAAGGTCCCCGTATTGAATGACAGGATAATGCAGTGTGTATGGGGAGGTCTCCGTATTGAATGACAGGATAATGCAGTGGGTATGGGTAGGTCCCTGTATTGAATGACAGGATAATGCAGTGTGTATGGGGACTTCCCCGTATTGAATGACAGGATAATGCAGTGTGTATGGGGACATCCCCGTATTGAATGACAAGATAATGCAGTGTCTATGGGGAGGTCCCCGTATTGAATGACAGGATAATGCAGTGTGTATGGGGAGGTCCCCATATTGAATGACAGGATAATGCAGTGTGTATGGGGAGGTCCCTGTATTGAATGACAGGATAATACAGTGTGTATGGGGACGTCCCCGTATTGAATGACATGATAATGCAGTGTGTATGGGGAGGTCTCCGTATTGAATGACAGGATAATGCAGTGTGTTTGGGAAGGTCCCTGTATTGAATGACAGGAGAATGCAGTGTGTATGGGTAGGTCTCCGTATTGAATGACAGGATAATGCAGTGTGTATGTGGAGATCCCTGTATTGAATGACAGGATAATGCAGTGTGTATGGGGAGGTCCCAGTATTCAATGACAGGATAATACAGTGTGTATGGGGGGGTCCCTGTATTGAATGACAGGATAATACAGTGTGTATAGGGAGGTCCCTGTATTGAATGACAGGATAATGCAGTGTGTATGGGGGGATCCATGTATTGAATGACAGGATAATGCAGTGTGCATGGGGGGGGGTCCCTGTATTGAATTACAGGATAATGCAGTGTGTATGGGAAGGTACCCGTATTGAATGACAGGATAATGCAGTGTGTATGGGGAGGTCTCCGTATTGAATGACAGGATAATGCAGTGTGTATGGTTTGGTCCCTGTATTGAATGACAGGATAATGCAGTGTGTATGGGTTGGTCCCTGTAGTGAATTACAGGATAATGCAGTGTGTATGGGGACGTCCCCGTATTGAATGACAGTATAATGCAGTGTGTATGGGGACGTCCCCGTATTGAATGACAGGATAATGCAGTGTGTATGGGGACGTCCCCGTATTGAATGACAGTATAATGCAGTGTTTATGGGGACGTCCCCGTATTGAATGACAGGATAATGCAGTGTGTATGGGGAGGTCTCCGTATTGAATGACAGGATAATGCAGTGTGTTTGGGAAGGACCCTGTATTGAATGACAGGATAATGCAGTGTGTATGGGGAGGTCCCTGTATTGAATTACAGGATAATGCAGTGTGTATGGGAAGGTCCCCGTATTGAATGACAGGATAATGCAGTGTGTATGGGGAGGTCTCCGTATTGAATGACAGGATAATGCAGTGTGTATGGTTTGGTCCCTGTATTGAATGACAGGATAATGCAGTGTGTATGGGTTGGTCCCTGTATTGAATGACAGGATAATGCAGTGTGTATGGGGACGTCCCCGTATTGAATGACAGTATAATGCAGTGTGTATGGGGACGTCCCCGTATTGAATGACAGGATAATGCAGTGTGTATGGGGACGTCCCCGTATTGAATGACAGTATAATGCAGTGTGTATGGGGACGTCCCCGTATTGAATGACAAGATAATGCAGTGTCTAATAGGAGGTCCCCGTATTGAATGACAGGATAATTCAGTGTGTATGGGGAGGTCTCTGTATTGAATGACAGTATAATGCAGTGTGTATGGGGACGTCCCCGTATTGAATGACAGAATAATGCAGTGTGTATGGGTAGGTCCCTCTATTGAATGACAGGATAATGCAGTGTGTATGGGGAGGTCCCTGTATTGAATGACAGGATAATGCAGTGTGTATGGGAAGGTCCCCGCATTGAATGACAGGATAATGCAGTGTGTATGGGTAGGTCCCTCTATTGAATAACAGGATAATGCCGTGTGTATGGGGAGGTCCCCGTATTGAATGACAGGATAATGCAGTGTGTATGGGGAGATCCCTGTATTGAATGACAGGATAATGCAGTGTGTATGGGGAGGTCCCCATATTGAATGACAGGATAATGCAGCGTGTATGGGGACGTCCCCGTATTGAATGACATGATAATGCAGTGTGTATGGGGAGGTCTCCGTATTGAATGACAGGATAATGCAGTGTGTTTGGGAAGGTCCCTGTATTGAATGACAGGAGAATGCAGTGTGTATGGGTAGGTCTCCGTATTGAATGACAGGATAATGCAGTGTGTATGGGGAGGTCCCCGTATTGAATGACAGGATAATACAGTGTGTATGGGGGGGTCCCTGTATTGAAAGACACGATAATACAGTGTGTATGGGGAGGTCCCTGTATTGAATGACAGGATAATGCAGTGTGTATGGGGGGATCCATGTATTGAATGACAGGATAATGCAGTGTGCATGGGGGGGGGTCCCTGTATTGAATTACAGGATAATGCAGTGTGTATTGGGACGTCCCCGTATTGAATGACAGGATAATGCAGTGTGTATGGGGAGGTCTCCGTATTGAATGACAGGATAATGCAGTGTGTATGGTTTGGTCCCTGTATTGAATGACAGGATAATGCAGTGTATATGGGTTGGTCCCTGTAGTGAATTACAGGATAATGCAGTGTGTATGGGAAGGTCCCCGTATTGAATGACAGGATAATGCAGTGTGTATGGGGAGGTCCCCGTATTGAATGACAGGATAATGCAGTGTGTATGGGGAGGTCTCCGTATTGAATGACAGGATAATGCAGTGTGTATGGTTTGGTCCCTGTATTGAATGACAGGATAATGCAGTGTGTATGGGTTGGTCCCTGTAGTGAATTACAGGATAATGCAGTGTGTATGGGGACGTCCCCGTATTGAATGACAGTATAATGCAGTGTGTATGGGGACGTCCCCGTATTGAATGACAGGATAATGCAGTGTGTATGGGGACGTCCCCGTATTGAATGACAGTATAATGCAGTGTGTATGGGGACATCCCCGTATTGAATGACAGGATAATGCAGTGTGTATGGGGAGGTCTCCGTATTGAATGACAGGATAATGCAGTGTGTTTGGGAAGGTCCCTGTATTGAATGACAGGATAATGCAGTGTGTATGGGGAGGTCCCTGTATTGAAAGACACGATAATACAGTGTGTATGGGGAGGTCCCTGTATTGAATGACAGGATAATGCAGTGTGTATGGGGGGATCCATGTATTGAATGACAGGATAATGCAGTGTGCATGGGGGGGGGGTCCCTGTATTGAATTACAGGATAATGCAGTGTGTATGGGAAGGTCCCCGTATTGAATGACAGGATAATGCAGTGTGTATGGGGAGGTCTCCGTATTGAATGACAGGATAATGCAGTGTGTATGGTTTGGTCCCTGTATTGAATGACAGGATAATGCAGTGTGTATGGGTTGGTCCCTGTAGTGAATTACAGGATAATGCAGTGTGTATGGGGACGTCCCCGTATTGAATGACAGTATAATGCAGTGTGTATGGGGAGGTCCCCGTATTGAATGACAGGATAATGCAGTGTGTATGGGGACGTCCCCGTATTGAATGACAGTATAATGCAGTGTGTATGGGGACATCCCCGTATTGAATGACAGGATAATGCAGTGTGTATGGGGAGGTCTCCGTATTGAATGACAGGATAATGCAGTGTGTTTGGGAAGGTCCCTGTATTGAATGACAGGATAATGCAGTGTGTATGGGGAGGTCCCTGTATTGAATTACAGGATAATGCAGTGTGTATGGGAAGGTCCCCGTATTGAATGACAGGATAATGCAGTGTGTATGGGGAGGTCTCCGTATTGAATGACAGGATAATGCAGTGTGTATGGTTTGGTCCCTGTATTGAATGACAGGATAATACAGTGTGTATGGGGAGGTCTCCGTATTGAATGACAGGATAATGCAGTGTGTATGGGTTGGTCCCTGTATTGAATGACAGGATAATGCAGTGTGTATGGGGACGTCCCCGTATTGAATGACAGGATAATGCAGTGTGTATGGGGACGTCCCCGTATTGAATGACAGGATAATGCAGTGTGTATGGGGACGTCCCCGTATTGAATGACAGTATAATGCAGTGTGTATGGGGACGTCCCCGTATTGAATGAAAAGATAATGCAGTGTCTAATAGGAGGTCCCCGTATTGAATGACAGGATAATTCAGTGTGTATGGGGAGGTCTCCGTATTGAATGACAGGATAATGCAGTGTGTTTGGGAAGGTCCCTGTATTGAATGACAGGAGAATGCAGTGTGTATGGGGAGGTCTCCGTATTGAATGACAGGATAATGCAGTGTGTATGGGGAGATACCTGTATTGAATGACAGGATAATGCAGTGTGTTTGGGGAGTTCTCCGTATTGAATGACAGGATAATGCAGTGTGTTTGGGAAGGTCCCTTTATTGAATGACAGGATAATGCAGTGTGTATGGGGGAGTCCATGTATTTAATGACAGGATAATGCAGTGTGTATGGGAAGATCCCCCTATTGAATGACAGGATAATGCAGTGTGTATGGGGAGGTCCCCGTATTGAATGACAGGATAATGCAGTGTGTATGGGGAGGTCCCTGTATTGAATGACAGGATAATGCAGTGTGTATGGGGAGATCCCTGTATTGAATGACAGGATAATTCAGTGTGTATGGGGGGGTCCATGTATTGAATGACAGGATAATGCAGTGTGTATGGGAAGGTCCCCGCATTGAATGACAGGATAATGCAGTGTGTATGGGGAGGTCTCCGTATTGAATGACAGGATAATGCAGTGTGTATGGTTTGGTCCCTGTATTGAATGACAGGATAATGCAGTGTGTATGGGTTGGTCCCTGTAGTGAATTACAGGATAATGCAGTGTGTATGGGGACGTCCCCGTATTGAATGACAGTATAATGCAGTGTGTATGGGGACGTCCCCGTATTGAATGACAGGATAATGCAGTGTGTATGGGGACGTCCCCGTATTGAATGACAGTATAATGCAGTGTGTATGGGGACATCCCCGTATTGAATGACAGGATAATGCAGTGTGTATGGGGAGGTCTCCGTATTGAATGACAGGATAATGCAGTGTGTATGGGGGGATCCATGTATTGAATGACAGGATAATGCAGTGTGCATGGGGGGGGGGGGTCCCTGTATTGAATTACAGGATAATGCAGTGTGTATGGGAAGGTCCCCGTATTGAATGACAGGATAATGCAGTGTGTATGGGGAGGTCCTCCGTATTGAATGACAGGATAATGCAGTGTGTATGGTTTGGTCCCTGTATTGAATGACAGGATAATGCAGTGTGTATGGGTTGGTCCCTGTAGTGAATTACAGGATAATGCAGTGTGTATGGGGACGTCCCCGTATTGAATGACAGTATAATGCAGTGTGTATGGGGACGTCCCCGTATTGAATGACATGATAATGCAGTGTGTATGGGGACGTCCCCGTATTGAATGACAGTATAATGCAGTGTGTATGGGGACATCCCCGTATTGAATGACAGGATAATGCAGTGTGTATGGGGAGGTCTCCGTATTGAATGACAGGATAATGCAGTGTGTTTGGGAAGGTCCCTGTATTGAATGACAGGATAATGCAGTGTGTATGGGGAGGTCCCTGTATTGAAAGACACGATAATACAGTGTGTATGGGGAGGTCCCCTGTATTGAATGACAGGATAATGCAGTGTGTATGGGGGGATCCATGTATTGAATGACAGGATAATGCAGTGTGCATGGGGGGGGGGGTCCCTGTATTGAATTACAGGATAATGCAGTGTGTATGGGAAGGTCCCCGTATTGAATGACAGGATAATGCAGTGTGTATGGGGAGGTCTCCGTATTGAATGACAGGATAATGCAGTGTGTATGGTTTGGTCCCTGTATTGAATGACAGGATAATGCAGTGTGTATGGGTTGGTCCCTGTAGTGAATTACAGGATAATGCAGTGTGTATGGGGACGTCCCCGTATTGAATGACAGTATAATGCAGTGTGTATGGGGAGGTCCCTGTATTGAATGACAGGATAATGCAGTGGTGTATGGGGAGATCCCTGTATTGAATGACAGGATAATTCAGTGTGTATGGGGGACATCCCCGTATTGAATGACAGGATAATGCAGTGTGTATGGGAAGGTCCCCGCATTGAATGACAGGATAATGCAGTGTGTATGGGGAGGTCTCCGTATTGAATGACAGGATAATGCAGTGTGTATGGTTTGGTCCCTGTATTGAATGACAGGATAATGCAGTGTGTATGGGTGGTCCCTGTAGTGAATTACAGGATAATGCAGTGTGTATGGGGACGTCCCCGTATTGAATGACAGTATAATGCAGTGTGTATGGGGACGTCCCCGTATTGAATGACAGGATAATGCAGTGTGTATGGGGACGTCCCCGTATTGAATGACAGTATAATGCAGTGTGTATGGGGACATCCCCGTATTGAATGACAGGATAATGCAGTGTGTATGGGGACGTCCCCGTATTGAATGACAGGATAATGCAGTGTGTATGGGGACGTCCCCGTATTGAATGACAGGATAATGCAGTGTGTATGGGGACGTCCCCGTATTGAATGACAGTATAATGCAGTGTGTATGGGGACGTCCCCGTATTGAATGAAAAGATAATGCAGTGTCTAATAGGAGGTCCCCGTATTGAATGACAGGATAATTCAGTGTGTATGGGGAGGTCTCCGTATTGAATGAAAGGATAATGCAGTGTGTATGGGAGATACCTGTATTTGAATGACAGGATAATGCAGTGTGTTTGGGGAGTTCTCCGGATTGAATGACAGGATAATGCAGTGTGTTTGGGAAGGTCCCTTTATTGAATGACAGGATAATGCAGTGTGTATGGGGGAGTCCATGTATTTAATGACAGGATAATGCAGTGTGTATGGGAAGATCCCCCTATTGAATGACAGGATAATGCAGTGTGTATGGGGAGGTCCCCGTATTGAATGACAGGATAATGCAGTGTGTATGGGGAGGTCCCTGTATTGAATGACAGGATAATGCAGTGTGTATGGGGAGATCCCTGTATTGAATGACAGGATAATTCAGTGTGTATGGGGGGGTCCATGTATTGAATGACAGGATAATGCAGTGTGTATGGGAAGGTCCCCGCATTGAATGACAGGATAATGCAGTGTGTATGGGGAGGTCTCCGTATTGAATGACAGGATAATGCAGTGTGTATGGTTTGGTCCCTGTATTGAATGACAGGATAATGCAGTGTGTATGGGTTGGTCCCTGTAGTGAATTACAGGATAATGCAGTGTGTATGGGGACGTCCCCGTATTGAATGACAGTATAATGCAGTGTGTATGGGGACGTCCCCGTATTGAATGACAGGATAATGCAGTGTGTATGGGGGACGTCCCCGTATTGAATGACAGTATAATGCAGTGTGTATGGGGACATCCCCGTATTGAATGACAGGATAATGCAGTGTGTATGCGGAGGTCTCCGTATTGAATGACAGGATAATGCAGTGTGTATGGGGGATCCATGTATTGAATGACAGGATAATGCAGTGTGCATGGGGGGGGGGGTCCCTGTATTGAATTACTGGATAATGCAGTGTGTATGGGAAGGTCCCCGTATTGAATGACAGGATAATGCAGTGTGTATGGGGAGGTCTCCGTATTGAATGACAGGATAATGCAGTGTGTATGGTTTGGTCCCTGTATTGAATGACAGGATAATGCAGTGTGTATGGGTTGGTCCCTGTAGTGAATTACAGATAATGCAGTGTGTATGGGGACGTCCCCGTATTGAATGACAGTATAATGCAGTGTGTATGGGGACGTCCCCGTATTGAATGACATGATAATGCAGTGTGTATGGGGACGTCCCCGTATTGAATGACAGTATAATGCAGTGTGTATGGGGACATCCCCCGTATTGAATGACAGGATAATGCAGTGTGTATGGGGACGTCCCCGTAATTGAATGACAGGATAATGCAGTGTGTATGGGGACGTCCCCGTATTGAATGACAGGATAATGCAGTGTGTATGGGGACATCCCCGTATTGAATGACAGGATAATTCAGTGTGTATGGGGAGGTCTCCGTATTGAATGACAGGATAATGCAGTGTGTTTGGGAAGGTCCCTGTATTGAATGACAGGAGAATGCAGTGTGTATGGGGAGGTCTCCGTATTGAATGACAGGATAATGCAGTGTGTATGGGGAGATACCTGTATTGAATGACAGGATAATGCAGTGTGTTTGGGGAGTTCTCCGTATTGAATGACAGATAATGCAGTGTGTTTGGGAAGGTCCCTGTATTGAATGACAGGATAATGCAGTGTGTATGGGGGAGTCCATGTATTTAATGACAGGATAATGCAGTGTGTATGGGAAGATCCCCCTATTGAATGACAGGATAATGCAGTGTGTATGGGGAGGTCCCCGTATTGAATGACAGGATAATGCAGTGTGTATGGGGAGGTCCCTGTATTGATTGACAGGGATAATGCAGTGTGTATGGGGAGATCCTTGTATTGAATGACAGGATAATTCAGTGTGTATGGGGGGGTCCATGTATTGAATGACAGGATAATGCAGTGTGTATGGGAAGGTCCCCGCATTGAATGACAGGATAATGCAGTGTGTATGGGGAGGTCTCCGTATTGAATGACAGGATAATGCAGTGTGTATGGTTTGGTCCCTGTATTGAATGACAGGATAATGCAGTGTGTATGGGTTGGTCCCTGTAGTGAATTACAGGATAATGCAGTGTGTATGGGGACGTCCCCGTATTGAATGACAGTATAATGCAGTGTGTATGGGGACGTCCCCGTATTGAATGACAGGATAATGCAGTGTGTATGGGGACGTCCCCGTATTGAATGACAGTATAATGCAGTGTGTATGGGGACATCCCCGTATTGAATGACAGGATAATGCAGTGTGTATGGGGAGGTCTCCGTATTGAATGACAGGATAATGCAGTGTGTTTGGGAAGGTCCCTGTATTGAATGACAGGATAATGCAGTGTGTATGGGGAGGTCCCTGTATTGAATTACAGGATAATGCAGTGTGTATGGAAGGTCCCCGTATTGAATGACAGGATAATGCAGTGTGTATGGGGAAGTCTCCGTATTGAATGACAGGATAATGCAGTGTGTATGGTTTGGTCCCTGTATTGAATGACAGGATAATGCAGTGTGTATGGGTTGGTCCCTGTATTGAATGACAGGATAATGCAGTGTGTATGGGGACGTCCCCGTATTGAATGACAGGATAATGCAGTGTGTATGGGGACGTCCCCGTATTGAATGACAGTATAATGCAGTGTGTATGGGGACGTCCCCGTATTGAATGACAAGATAATGCAGTGTCTAATAGGAGGTCCCCGTATTGAATGACAGGATAATTCAGTGTGTATGGGGAGGTCTCCGTATTGAATGACAGGATAATGCAGTGTGTTTGGGAAGGTCCCTGTATTGAATGACAGGAGAATGCAGTGTTTATGGGGAGGTCTCCGTATTGAATGACAGGATAATGCAGTGTGTATGGGGAGATACCTGTATTGAATGACAGGATAATGCAGTGTGTTTGGGGAGTTCTCCCTATTGAATGACAGGATAATGCAGTGTGTTTGGGAAGGTCCCTGTATTGAATGACAGGATAATGCAGTGTGTATGGGGGGGTCCATGTATTTAATGACAGGATAATGCAGTGTGTATGGGAAGATCCCCCTATTGAATGACAGGATAATGCAGTGTGTATGGGGAGGTCCCCGTATTGAATGACAGGATAATGCAGTGTGTATGGGGAGGTCCCTGTATTGAATGACAGGATAATGCAGTGTGTATGGGGAGATCCCTGTATTGAATGACAGGATAATTCAGTGTGTATGGGGGGGTCCATGTATTGAATGACAGGATAATGCAGTGTGTATGGGAAGGTCCCCGCATTGAATTACAGGATAATGCAGTGTGTATGGGGAGTCCCTGTATTGAATGACAGGATAATGCAGTGTGCATGGGGGGGTCCCTGTATTGAATGACAGGATAATGCAGTGTGTTTGGGAAGGTCCCCGTTTTGAATGACAGGATAATGCAGTGTGTATGGGGAGGTCTCCGTATTGAATGACAGGATAATGCAGTGTGTTTGGGAAGGTCCCCGTTTTGAATGACAGGATAATGCAGTGTTCATGGGGGGGTCCCTGTATTGAATGACAGGATAATGTAGTGTGTATAGGGGGGTCCCCGTATTGAATGACAGGATAATGCAGTGTGTATGGGGGGTCCCTGTATTGAATGACAGGATAATTCAGTGTGTATGGGGGGTCCCTGTATTGAATGACAGGATAATTCAGTGTGTATGGGGAGGTCTCCGTTTTGAATGACAGGATAATGCAGTGTGTATGGGGGGTCCCTGTATTGAATGACAGGATAATGCAGTGTGTTTGGGAAGGTCCCCGTTTTGAATGACAGGATAATGCAGTGTGTTTGGGAAGGTCCCCGTTTTGAATGACAGGATAATGCAGTGTGTTTGGGAAGGTCCCCGTTTTGAATGACAGGATAATGCAGTCTCTATGGGGAGGTCCCCGTTTTAAAGGATGCCAGTGCTGTGGACAGGAGGAAATGTGTTCTTGGGCGATTCGCAGCGGCTGTTACACCAGCTCACGAGTGTCACGGACCTTTTTCTACATTTGAATTGGAGGAGAGTGAGGTGGGAAAAGCTCAAACTCCGCGGTCGTTCCAAACTCGAGGGCCATCGAGATTCTCAAGTGATTCATTCTTTGTGGAGCTGCGTCTCCACAAGGAGGGCCATAAAGTCCACATAAGTGATCATAACGTTAATCACAGAATTATATTAGCTTACGGCCAAAATATAATTACAGTCATAAACCCCAAGGTTTCTGAGAGCCACCATTTCAACAGTAAATGCATGAACTCACTTTCAGAAATGAATGTCACTTACATGGGCAGGACACAGACTGGTACAAGTCCTCTGGGCAGGACACAGACTGGTACAAGTCCTCTGGGGAGGACACAGACTGGTACAAGTCCTCTGGGCAGGAGGCAGACTGGTACAAGTCCTCTGGGCAGGAGGCAGACTGGTACAAGTCCTCTGGGCAGGAGGCAGACTGGTACAAGTCCTCTGGGCAGGAGGCAGACTGGTACAAGTCCTCTGGGGAGGACACAGACTGGTACAAGTCCTCTGGGCAGGACACAGGCTGGTACAAGTCCTCTGGGCAGGACACAGACTGGTACAAGTCCTCTGGGGAGGACACAGACTGGTACAAGTCCTCTGGGCAGGACACAGACTGGTACAAGTCCTCTGGGCAGGACACAGACTGGTACAAGTCCTCTGGGCAGGACACAGACTGGTACAAGTCCTCTGGGCAGGAGGCAGACTGGTACAAGTCCTCTGGGCAGGACACAGACTGGTACAAGTCCTCTGGGCAGGACACAGACTGGTACAAGTCCTCTGGGCAGGACACAGACTGGTACAAGTCCTCTGGGCAGGAGGCAGACTGGTACAAGTCCTCTGGGCAGGAGGCAGACTGGTACAAGTCCTCTGGGCAGGAGGCAGACTGGTACAAGTCCTCTGGGCAGGAGGCAGACTGGTACAAGTCCTCTGGGCATACAATCTATCTACCCAGCTGGATATTTACAGGTTACGCACCTGAAGGGTGTGAGGAATGGGCCCCTCCTGGGAATGGACCACACAACCTTCCCACTCCTCTAACCACCACACTGCCTCCCACTCCTCTAACCACCACACTGCCTCCCACTCCTCTAACCACCACACTGCCTCCCACTCCTCTAACCACCACACTGCCTCCCACTCCTCTAACCACCACACTGCCTCCCACTCCTCTAACCACCACACTGCCTCCCACTCCACTAACCACCACACTGCCTCCCACTCCTCTAACCACCACACTGCCTCCCACTCCTCTAACCACCACACTGCCTCCCACTCCTCTAACCACCACACTGCCTCCCACTCCTCTAACCACCACACTGCCTCCCACTCCTCTAACCACCACACTGCCTCCCACTCCTCTAACCACCACACTGCCTCCCACTCCTCTAACCACCACACTGCCTCCCACTCCTC